>SJXQ01004928.1:0-161656 GCA_006408695.1 Aepyceros melampus | reverse complement strand
CTCCATCTTTGGCTGCAAAGAATATAATCAATCTGATTTTGGTGTTGACCATCTGGTGATGTCCATGTCTAGAGTCTTCTCTTGTGTTGTTGGAAGAGGGTGTTTGTTATGACCAGCGCATATTCTTGGCAAAACTCTATTAGTGTTTGCCCTGCTTCATTCTGCATTCCAAGGCCAAATTTGCCTGTTACTCCAGGTGTTTCTTGATTTCCTACTTTAGCATTCCTGTAGTTATTTATATCTAAAATATTACTGCCAAGCCCAAGCCCAAGGTCATCTAGGATCTTTTCTTTGCTGTCTTTTGGGATTTTTATTGTTTTATATTTTAATTTTAGGTCTATGATACATTTATGTTATTTTTGTGAAGGACATAAGGTCTGTGTGTAGATTTTTCTTTTCTTTTCTTTTTCTTTTTTTTGCCATGTGGAATTCAATCATTCAAGCACTATTTGTTGAGAACACTGTATTTGTTCTATTGAATTGCCTGTGTTCCTTTACCACAGATTTGTTGGTTATGTATTTATATGGATCTATATTTCTGGGCTCTCTATTCCGTTCCATTAATCTATCTATTTCTTTTGCTAACACCACGCTATCTTGATTATTGTGTCTTTACAGGAAGTCTTGAAGTCAGCTAGTGTCAATCCTTCAAATTTGTTCTCTTTCAGCATTGTGTATGTTATTCTGGGTCTTTTGCCTTTCTCTATAGATTTACAGTAATTTCTGTTGACACACAGAAAGTATCTTTCTGGAATTTTGATTAGAACCATATTGTAGCTATAGATTATATTGGAAAGAACCGGCATATTGATGATATTGAGCCTTCTCATTCATTAACATGGAATGTTTCTCCATTTATTTAGTTCTTCTTTGATTGTATTCATTAGCATTTTGTAATTTTTCCCCTCTTGTAGTTCTTGTACATATTTTTGTTAGAATTATACCAAAGTATTTCATATTTTTGTGTACCAGTGTTTATGATATTGTGTTTTAAATGTCAAATTCCATGTGTTAATTGCCAGAAGTAGGAGAGTAATTGATTTTTTATATTACCTTTTTATTCTACAAACGGTATAATCGATAGTTCCTATAGTTTTTTTGTCAGTTCTTTCAAATAAAAAATAATTTTATTTCATTCTTCCTAAACTGTATAGTTTTTTTTTTTTCTTGTTTCATTGTATTAGATAAACTTCCAGAATGAGGTTGAAAAGGGATGGTAAGAAAATATACCCTTTCCTTTTATTTGAGCTCAGTAGGAAAGTTTCAATTTTGATTTTTGTTGTAGGGTTTTTGTAAATATTCTTTATCAAGTTGAGGAAGTTCCACTCTATTCCTAGTTTACTGAAGTTTTTGTTATTAATGCACACTAGATTTTTTCAATTGCTTTTACTGTATTAATAATATGACTATAAGATTTTTCAGCCTATTGATGTTACAGATTATCAGCAGTCTTTAAAATTCATCTTCCAATTAGACCTTACATCACTGATACAGAGATAATTTGAATATGCCAACATTATCATGCTATTTCTCTATGTTTTATTCACCAATAACCACCTATCTCCTACAAATAAAAATCTAAAAATGACTGGCTTGGCAAAGAAGATCCTTTAGAATCTGACTTTGGCCTGTGTGTTCAGACTCATATCCAGCTTTTTTTCCCCCTATATTTATAGTTTGCATTTGAAGTGAACTTAACTCCTTACAGTTCACTGAACTCTTGAGCTGGAAATGCTTCTCCAGGCTTGTTTGCTGGAAATGTCTATATAACCTTCAAATCTCAGCTTAAATACATCTCTTTCCTCATATCTTCGTTGATGTTCCTAACAGATTTGAGTTCTCATTTCCAGTGTGCTGATAGAAATATTATTAAGTTATCATACTGCACCATAAATATATGTTTTTGTTTTCAGTTTCTCCCGGTGCAGGGGTCCCCAGCCTGTGGGATCTAATGTCCAATGATCTGAAATAGAGTTGATATAACAAATCACAATAGATGTAATATGCTTGAATCATCTTGAAACCATCCCACCCAGTCCATGGAAAGCTGTCTTCCACAAAACTGGTCCTTGGTGCCAAAAAGATTGGGACTGCTGCCTTAGTGTACTGAAAAATTATGTGATAGCAGAGACCCTGTCTTTTGTATTTTGGTGCAGATATATAAAGCACCTTAGTACCTAGTGTAGAACCTAGATCAGAGGTTTGTCATTTATACATAAATGGATGAAAGAAAAAATTTCATATCTGTGGATCGCCATCACCCATATACTTCTCCATTAAACCATAAGGTTTATTTTACACACGAAATTTCTCACTGGGTTCTCTTATGTTTGAGTAACTGTAGCAAGAAGAGGATATAGATGTTTCCAGAAGGATCCTGGTAAACAATATTTGTCTTTACCTTACTCTTTTTAGCCATTGACCAGACTATCAAATGGAGCTAGAGAGTAACAAGGTTCAGAGGTATAAAAATAAGTTCATAATTAGAGCAATATGAGTAACTGCTACTATTTCTCCGGCTTATGATGGAACAGAACAAAACTTTTCTGGATGTTATGGCTACTTCGTCTTTTCATCTTATTTCAGCCTTATTCTTTCCCTTTTCTGTTATCCTTTCACCAAATCCAATATGCTAGAGGGAAAAAACTACGGGACAAAACCATTCTCTTCCTCTTGCTCAACCTCCTTACTCATCACCCACTTTCGTCTGAGAGAAAGCTTGCAGTCAGGCAGCTGTTGGCCAGAGGCACACATGGAAAAGGCCCTTAAACTATAGTTAAAGTGGAAAAGTTTGATTAAGAAGAAAGGAAGTTTTAAGTGGAAATGGTTAATGAGTTGGAGTCTAGGGTTGGATGTAAATGATCATTACCCTCTATATTAATCACAAATTCTATTAGGCTAGAAATCATAGACTGTATCTATTTCATCAAGAGTTAAAGTGTCACTTGTTAGTTCAGCAACTATTAAGTATCACATGCAAAGTATAGACTGAATATAAAAACTGAGGCTGATTCATGTCAATGTATGGCAAAAACAACTACAATATTGTAAAGTAATTCAGTTCAGAGCTCAGTTGTGTCTGACTCTTTGTGACCCCATAGACCGCAGCATGCCAGGCCTCCCGGTTAATCACCAACTCCCAGAATATACTCAAACTCATATCCATTAGGTCGGTGATGCCATCCAACCATCTTATCCTCCGTTGTTCCCTTCTCCTCCTGCTCTCAATCTTTCCTAGCATCAGGGTCTTTTCCAATGAGTCAGTTCATTACATCAGATGGCCAAATTATTGGAGTTTCAGCTTCAACATCAGTCCTTCCAATGAACACTGAGGATTGATCTCTTTCAAGATGGACTGGTCAGATCTCCAAGGGACTCTCAAGAGTCTTCTCCAACACCACAGTTCAAAAGCATCAATTCTTTGGCACTCAGCTTTCTTTATAGTCCAACTGTCACATCCATACGTGACTACTGGAAAAACCATAGCCTTGACTAGACGGACCTTTGTTGGCAAAGTAATGTCTCTGCTTTTAATTATGTTGTCTAGGTTGGTCATAACTTTCTTTCCAAGGAGTAAGTATCTTTTAATTTCATGGCTGCAATCACAATCTGCCGTGATTTTGGAGGCCCCCAAAATAAATTCAACCATTGTTTCCCCATCTATTTTCCATGAAGTGATGGGACCAGATGCCATGATCTTTGTTTTCTGAATGCTTAGTTTAAGCCAACTTTTTCACTCTCTTCTTTCACTTTCATCAAGAGGCTCCTTAGTTCTTCACTTTCTGCCATAAAGGTGGTGTCATCTGCATATCTGAGGTTATTGATATTTCTCCCGGCAATCTTGAGTCCAGCTTGTGCTTGATCCAGCCCAGGGTTTCTCATGATGTACTCTGCATATGCATTAAATAAGCAGGGTGACAATACACATCCTTTTCCTATTTGGAACCGGTCTGTTTTTCCATGTCCAGTTCTAGCTGTTGATTCCTGACCTGTATACAGATTTCTCCAGAGGCAGGTCAGGTGGTTTGGTATTCCCATCTTTTTAAGAAATCTCCACAGTCAAAGGCTCTGACATAGTCAATAAAGCAAAATAGATGTTTTTCTGGAACTCTCTTGCTTTTTTGATGATCCAGCAGATGTTGGCAATTTGATCTCTACCTCCTCTGCCTTTTCTAAAACCATCTTGAACATCTGGAAGTTCACGATTCACATATTGTTGAAGCCTGGCTTGGATAATTTTGAACATTACTTTGCTAGTGTGTGGGATGAGTGCAATTGTGCGGTACTTTGAGCATTTTTTGGCATTGCCTTTCTTTAGGATTGGAATGAAAACTGACCTTTTCCAGTCCTGTGGCCACTGCTGAGTTTTCCAAATTTGCTGGCATATTGAGAGCAGCACTTTCACAGCATCATCTTTCAGGATTTGAAACAGCTTAACTGGAATTCCATCACCTCCACTAGCTTTGTTCATAGTGATGCTTTCTAAGGCCCACTTGACTTCACATTCCAGGGTGTCTGGCTCTAGGTGAGTGATCACACCATCGTGATTATCTGGTTTGTGAAAATCTTTTTTGTACAGTTCTTCTGTGTATTCTTGCCACCTCTTCTTAATATCTTCTGCTTCTGTTAGGTCCATACCATTTCTGCCCTTTATTGAGCCCATCTTTGCGTGAAATGTTCCCTTGGTATCTCTAATTTTCTTGAAGAGATCTCTCATCTTTCCCGTTCTGTTATGTTTTTCTATTTCTTTGCACTGATCACTGAGGAAGGCTTTCTTATCTCTCCTTACTATTCTTTTCTTTTCTCCTTTGCTTTTCACTTCTCTTCTTGTCACAGCTATTTGCAAGGCTTCCTCAGACAGCCATTTTGCTTTTTTGCATTTCTTTTTCTTGGGGATGATCTTGATCCCTGACCCTGTACAATGTCACGAACCTCTATCCATAGTTCATCAGGCACTCTGTCTATCAGATCTAGTTCCTTAAATCTATTTCTCTACTGTATAATCATAAAGGATTTGATGTCTGAATAGTCTAGTGGTTTTCCCTACTCTCTTCAATTTAAGTCTGAATTTGGCAATAAGGAGTTCATGATCTGAGCCACAGTCAGCTCCAGTCTTGTTTTTGTTGACTGTACAGAGCTTCTCCATCTTTGGCTGCAAAGAATATGATCAGCCTGATTTCAGTGTTGACCATTTGGTGATGTCCATGTGTAAGTGTCTTCTCTTGTGTTGTTGGAAGAGGGTGTTTGCTATGACCAGTGCATTCTCTTGGCAAAATTCTATTAGCTTTTGCCCTGCTTTGTTCTGTACTCCAAGACCAAATTTGCCTGTTACTCCAGGTGTTTCTTGACTTCCTCCTTTTTCTTGAGTCTGCTATAATGAAAAGGACATCTTTTTTGGGTGTTAGTTCTAAAAGGTCTTGAAGGTCTTCATGCTAAGTCGCTTCAGTCGTGTCCGACTCTGTGCGACCCCATAGACGGCAGCCCACCAGGCTCCCCCGTCCCTGGGATTCTCCAGGCAAGAACACTGGAATGGGTTGCCATTTCCTTCTTCAATGCAGGGAAGTGAAAAGTGAAAGTGAAGTCGCTCAGTCGTGCCCGACCCTCAGCGACCCCATGGACTGCAGCCTTCCAGGCTCCTCCGTCCATGGGATTTTCCAGGCAAGAGTACTGGAATGGAGTGCCATTGCCTTCTCTGGAAGGTCTTCATAGAACCATTCAACTTCCTCTTCTTCAGCATTACTGCTTGAGGCATAGACTTGGATTACTGTGATACTGAATGGTTTGCCTTGGAAATGAACAGAGATCATTCTGTTGTTTTTGAGATTGCATCCAAGTACTGCATTTGGCACTCTTTCTTTTACTATGATGGCTACTCCATTTCTTACTAAGAGATTCTTGCCCACAGTAGTAGATATAATGGTCATCTGAGTTGAATTTACCCATTCCAGTCCATTTTAGTTCTGATTCCTAAAATGTCAACGTTCACTCTTGCCATCTTCTGTTATAAACTAATTAGCCTTCAATTAAAATAAATAAATTCATTAAGAAAAAACAGTAACTGCTGGGAGTTTGTAGCTTCTGGCAGCTGCAAAGCAGCTTGTGTGAGACAGATCAGAGGCAAGGAGCTGAAATAAATGAATTGACAGATCAAAGTATCTCAGAGAAATATCAAGAAACTAATGAATATTATGAAGTTATGTGTCTAAAAACTGTCACTAAGATCTTATAATGATTAGATAAATTATTTCAAAAGATGTTTGCTGTTTATTGGTGCATCTACATTTCCCTTTGCCCTCACTCCAGAAATTCCATCAGTCACAGATTTTTATCTACATAAAAGGATTTCCTTCCTACAGACTGCTACTCTGTCAGTAGATGAATATTAAATGGAATAAAATTAAGTAAAATAAAAGAGGCAAAAGTGAAATGCAGGCCACATGGGTAACCCAGTTACCTCAAATTCAAGTATCAGCTTTGTTTTCCCTCAAAAAAAGAAGAAATATAAGGATCTTGGCAGGACCTGCCCACAAAGTGATATGATTGATTTTTTAATATGTGAGCATACAAATTTTAGAATTTAAAACATAACATATATTACTGCAACAATTGACATTTTCAAAGCACTCAATTATTTGTTTTATGCTCAGCTTCATAAAATCTCTCTCTATGTTTATTTGTCTCAGCCTCTCCCCACAGGAAGCTCACAGCTCCACAGAAGAATTATCTCAGGGTAGAAATTCTTGTGTGAAGACAGATAACATGGATTCCATGATAATTCTAAAGGACGGAGTAAATGCTCTGAAAACCTACAGGAACAGAAGATGATTAGCACATTGTGACAGGCTGAATCATGTCCCCCCAAAATTTACATGTTGAAGTACTAACTGCCAGTACCTCAAAATGAGACCATATTCAGAAATAAGATGACTGCATATGTAATTCATTAAGATGAGCTCATCCTTGTGGACCCAAATCCGATATTGTGTTCAGTCTCTAGGTCGTGTCCAACTCTTTGTGACCCCATGGACTGTAGCCCACCAAGTTCATCTGAGAGATGGTGCCTTAGTGCTCAGGTCTCAGAATAAATGTTACAGGTGTGTCTGAAGGTGACTTCAGAGTTTGAAGAAAGAAAAATCATCCTTTTTAGTGACAGTGGAGAACAGAGTCAAATAGAATAATCCAGACTTTCTCAGGGTTTCCCTGGTGGCTCAGCCAGTAAAGAATCTGCCTGCAATGCAAGAGACTGGGGTTCTATGTCTGGGCTGAGAAAATCCCCTGGAGAAGAAAATGGCTATCTACTCCAGTATTCTTGCCTGGAGAATTCCATGGACAGAGGAGCCCATGTGGTCACAAAGAGTCAGACACAACTGAGCGACTAACATATTTTCAAGCTTTCTCAACCTTGATGATACATTGACATTTGGACTGGATAATTCTTTGCATTTTTTGCAAAAAAAAACAAAAAACAAAAAAAAAAAACACCATTTTCAATTCTTTGCATTACAGTATGACCAAAACCCACTAGATGTCAGTAACTTTTCCCTAGTGACAACAACCAAAAATACCCACTGATGGGAGTGTGGGCATTAGGGGTAAAACTGCCCCAAACTGAGAAGAGCTCAAATAAGAATACTGAGACAAGCAGCAAAACAGAAGGCAAGGAATTCAAGAATATTTGAGCCAGATGATCAGAGGGAAGTGGGCAGATAGGAGATAGGTGTGGCTGGGTGGGCGGAGACTCTGCCAGTGCCTCTGGGCCTTGCTCACATCTTTTCTCCTACTTGAATCCACTTTCTCCTCAATCCACTCTCTTCTCAATCCACTCAAGCACTATCTGAGCTTCAAAATCCAGATTATGGCCACCTCCTCTGAGAAACTGTCCCTAATCACAGCATATCTCAGAGTTCTTCCTCTCCCTCTTCTGAGCTCTACCAGCCTGGAGATTCTCTGCCTCTCCCTTGGACATTCAGCAAAGCAGTCATCTCTGGTTATTGTTCAATTGCCTACACGTGAAGCTTCCTCCTCAGTCATATGGTCACTCCACGAAGTAGGATGGGGTCAAGTTTTGGCATTGCCTACACAGTCCTGCACATCAAGGAGGGCTCAGATACCCTAGAGGAGGAAATGAATAAAGTGTTCAACCATGCTGATTGGTTAAACTTTCTGATCTACAGGGGCTTTGTTCCAAGCCACCTCCTTCTGGATTTGTTATGCTGCCTTTCAGAGAAGATGACAAACACTGCCTGGATGGAATTCCTCAGCAGAGGTTCTCTGAAAATCCGCAATGAGACAGTCAGATGCAAGTGAGCTCGATGCTTCTTTTATCCCGCCAATAAGGCAGATGGCAGTCCATGATGGCAGTTTTTGTGCTTCTAGCATAGCTGAGGACTAGAACATTCTTAGGAAGTTCTGTATCTGTGAGATCTAGCAAAGAAGATGCCTGGGATCCAGGAGTTTCCTCCATTGGTGCCTTGCCCACACAGATCCTTGGTTATGGTTGTGTGCCATTTACAATGCTCTGTTCCAAGCAGATACACAAGTCCCCACACATCTGGGAACATTTGGGACTACAAAAGAAGCTTACCAGCTGTTTGGTATCAAGATTTTCTCTGCATCTATAGCATTTCCCTGAAGTAACTAACACCTTGCCCCACAGGAAGGACTCCTAGATGCCAAAATAGTTAGTGAACCAGACACCAGCAGGTATTACCATTTAGCCCTAAGCAGTGAACATGCTTCATATTTTATATAAAAGGCTCATCACTGTTTGGTCCTCAGACTATCCCTTTACCCCACTGCTCCACACTTGCACCCCTCTTTGATCTTTACTGATTACAGTCTCCCCAGCAGACTTCCTTTGTTCCTTTCCTTATTGCTTCTCTGGAAAACATTGACTCACTCTTTGAGACACACCCTTGAAAGTTATTTCCCCATTGAAATTGTCTTTGAACTTCATAAACAGAGTAGACTCCCTTGTCCTGGGCCATCTCTTTTCCCTCACCTGTCTTTACTCTGTACTCATTTCATCCTATTTTAATTGCTTACTGTTCTGTGTGTCTTTCTTACCATTCCTGTGTGTGTGCATGCTAAGTCGCTTCAGCCTGCGTCCAGCTCTTTGTGAACCCATGGACTGGAGCCCACCAGCCTCCTCTGCCCATGAGATTCTCCAGGAAAGAATACTGGTGGAGTG
This sequence comes from Aepyceros melampus, assembly GCA_006408695.1. Lineage (NCBI taxonomy): Eukaryota > Metazoa > Chordata > Mammalia > Artiodactyla > Bovidae > Aepyceros > Aepyceros melampus. Next base: position 152,466 of record SJXQ01004928.1, on the reverse strand, counting down.
GGTTGCCAGCCCTCCTCCAGGGGACCTTCCTGACCCAGGGATCGAACCCACATCTCTTACATTTCCCGCATTGGCAAGTGGGTTCTTTACTAGTAGTTGCCACCTGGTAAGCCCTCCATTCCTGCACTCTGAACCAAAGAACATCGCCTTTCTTAACTCTGTAAACTTGCAGATGCAAGTCTGGTTGTATTAGGGTTGGTTCTATAATAGCTGTTGTTTTCTATCTTTAGTAATGATTTATCACTTGAGAAAACATTCCACATCTTCTCAGGCAAAGTACTGGAAAAAATTGACTGACATTAACTGAAGGATTTTATCGTTTCTCATTTCTCCAACTTTCATGGCATCAGTAAAACTACCCAATGCAATTTTTAGATACATAATGTTTACCCTGAAATGATGGATTAACATTCATTTGTCTAAAGTGTGTACTGTCTCAATTATATCAAATTTATTCATTAAAACTGGTATATGGCATATCAATCTTTTCTCAGAAATAGAATGCTTTATTATATAATGAGGGAACAAAAATTCTCATTTAAAAGGAATGCATTTAAGCTTCACAATCTACCTCTAAATGTTCAACAATTTGGCCATCCAGACAGCAGTGTTTATACACAACTGAAATTTAATCATTTCTTTCAAAAGTGCATTTTTTCTGAACATAAAAATTTCATTTGATTGATAGTTTGTCATAATAATAATTGCTAACTTCTACTGAGCAATCTTTAATATTCTCATAAATTGCTTTATTTAATCCTCATAGCAATGCATTAAGGTAGGTTATCCTTAATATTAGGGCTTCCCAGTGGGGAAAGACTCTACCTGCCAGTGCAAAAGATGCAGGAGACTAGGATTCAATCCCCAAGTCAGGAAGATCTCCTGGAAGAGGAAATGAAAACCCACCCCAATATTCTTACCTGGAAAATCCCATGGACAGAGGAGCTGGGTGGGCTAGTCCATGGCAAGAGTCAGACGTGACTGAGCAATGCACATCCTTAATCTTACAAATAAAAAATTGGCTGCTGACTATCCAAGGTCACACAGCTGGGGGGGGTTGCAGCTGGGATTTGAACCCATCAGTTTTTCTCCAAGAAGCTGACTCCTAACCTCGCTCCTGCACTGCATTTGCGCTGCTTAATTTGCAACCCAAGACTTCTGCAGTTCAGCTACTAGTGATACTGCATACGCTAATGTGCCTGACCCTGGTCGTGTGCATTGCACTTTGCGCACACATACTAGATGAGTCTAGCAGCTCATGTTTGTTTCTCATGTTACACCTAAGTAATCTGTGTCTCAGCTATGCAAAGTGACTTCCTGCATTTAAAGCTAAAAAGTAGCAAACCTGGGACATCAAAGCCAGGCACTGCTAGTCTTAGTGCAGTGCCTAATCCACCCCACTATAGGGCACTCAGAACAATTAGGAAATCGTGCATAAAGCACATAGACATGTAGACACATACTAATTTTACCCAATTTTGAAGTTTTAAAAGTAATGCGAAAAATAATGGTAAGAATTTGTCACTCTTGTTTAACCCCCTAGGCTGGATTTAAACATATGTTAAAAAATCAACATCAACTCTGAAAACTGTCCCATCCTTCCCAAGGATAGGGGAATTTTTTATTTGCTGGATTAATTGATACTGTTAAAAAATTTTTAATGTACTATTAACATATTTCTTGTGTATGATGAAAAGGAATCAATTCTTTTTAACCTAAATATTAAAAAAATGATGCAATTTTCTCTGCAGGTTAGATATGCTCATTCTCAAGGTCATTCAAAACTCCAATTGCTCACAGCACAAGCAGAATGCTTGCTCAGATTTACTCTTAGACTTACAGAGTCTGTGTTTGCTGGTGAAGAACACAGGCTGCATACAAATGACTTCACCTCTGCAGTACAGAATTTAAATCAGCTGAGCAAGAAGCCAACTAGTCCCCCCAGTACATGTTAATCTGCTTCCAGAACAAACCCACAGACTGACTAAATATTTTGCTTCCATCAGAATTTCACCATATCAAACATAAGTTCAAATGAAGGCACTGCTAAAATAATTGATTTTGTAGCTTTTATTATAAGGAGCTCTGTTCTGTTCATCTAATTTACTCCTTCACTGAAAAATAATTTACAACAAAATGCATATACTTAAAGTGTTCAGTATGATACATTTTGACATAAACATACATCCATGAAACCATCATCACAATCAAAATGATAAACACATCCATCATCTCTCAAAGTTTCCTCAAGATCTTTTATAATCACTCTCCTCTTTGCCCCTCTCTTCACAGTGAGTCACTGACCTGATTTCTGTCAGATGGAGTAGTTTGAATTTTTCTAAAGTTTTCTGTAAATGGAATCAAATAATATGTATTATTTTGTCTGAATTCTTTCACTTTGCATAATCGTCTCTCAGATGAATTGCAACATTAGTGTTGTCTCACGAATATCTGGTTTGTTTATTTATTTTTATTTCTGAATGGTATTTCCTTATATGGATATACCACAATTTGTTGAGACGTTCGTGTGCTGATGGACATGTGAGTTATTTTCAGTTTTTACCTTGTTTCTTTAGCAGTGAAATTTGTAACAACATCTTTAATATTAGAGACATTTACATAATATGAGATAATTACAAAAATATAAACGGTAAAGTTCACGCACAATAGTTTTTAACTTTATATTTTATATTGGAGTATAGCCAATTAACAATGTTGTGATGGTTTCAGGTGTACAGCAAAGGAACTCAGCCATATACATGCTAACTGCTGCTAAGTTGCTTCAGTCATGTCCGACTCTGTGCAACCCCATAGACGGCAGCCCACCAGGCTCTGCCATCCCTGGGATTCTCCAAGTAAGAACACTGGAGTGGGTTGCCATTCCCTTCTCCAATGCATGAAAGTGAAAAGTGAAAGTGAAGTCAGTGAGTCATGTCCAACTCTCAGCGACCCCATGGACTGCAGCCTTCCAGGCTCCTCTGTCCATGGGATTTTCCAGGCAAGAGTACTGGAGTGGGGTGCCATTGCCTTGCAGTTTTTGCCTTTTACGAATAAAGCTGATATGAATATCTGTGATAAGTTTTTATATAGATATGCACTTACTTTTTGCTTGGGTAATTATGGAAAATAGGAGTGGCTGAATCATATGCTAGGATAAGGAACTCAGCCATATACATGCTAACTGCTGCTAAGTTGCTTCAGTCATGTCCGACTCTGTGCAACCCCATAGACGGCAGCCCACCAGGCTCTGCCATCCCTGGGATTCTCCAAGTAAGAACACTGGAGTGGGTTGCCATTCCCTTCTCCAATGCATGAAAGTGAAAAGTGAAAGTGAAGTCAGTGAGTCATGTCCAACTCTCAGCGACCCCATGGACTGCAGCCTTCCAGGCTCCTCTGTCCATGGGATTTTCCAGGCAAGAGTACTGGAGTGGGGTGCCATTGCCTTGCAGTTTTTGCCTTTTACGAATAAAGCTGATATGAATATCTGTGCATAAGTTTTTATATAGATATGCACTTACTTTTTGCTTGGGTAATTATGGAAAATAGGAGTGGCTGAATCATATGCTAGGAAAACGTGTAAATTTTCTTTAAATAAGCTGCCAGAATGTTTACCAAAGAAGCTGTACCATTTTAGCTTTCCACCAGCAGGATATGAGAATTCCTGTTATTCCGCATCCTGATCACACTTGGTATGGTCTATCTTAAATTTTAGCTCTTCTATTAGAAATGCACTCATATCCTGTGCTCTTAATCTGCTGCTGCTACTTAGTCGTTTCAGTCATGTGTGACTCTGTGCGACGCTATAGGCTGCAGCCCGCTAGGCTCCTCTGTCTGTGGGGATTCTCCAGGCAAGAATACTGGGGTGGGTTGCCATGCCCTACTCCAGGGCATCTTCCTGACCCAAGGACTGAACCCAGGTCTCTCGCATTGCAGGCAGATGCTTTACCATCTGAGCCACCAGGGAAGACCGTGCTTTTAATCGACATTCCCTAATGACCAATGCTGTCAGATAGTTTTTTGTTGTTCAGTTGCTAAGTCATGTCTGATTGTGACCCCGTGGACTGCAGCATGCCAGGCTTCCCTGTCCTTCACTGTCTCCCAGAGTTTGCTAAAACTCATGTCCGTTTATCATGTGCTAATTTTCTATTCTTATTTCTTCCTTAGTGAAGTGTCTGTCCTTTATCAGATGTACAATTTTCAAATAGTTTTGCTCACAAAGTGTGTACTCTCTTTTCATTCTTTTAATAACTTCCTTTGAGGAGAAGATGTTTTAATGAAGTCCAGTTTGTCAACTTTCTATCTCATGGATCATACTTTTGAGGAAAATCTTAGCCTGACTCAAGTTTTCAAATATTTTCTTTCTTTTTTTTTCTCAAAAGTTTTATAGTTTTAGGTTTTACACTTAGGTCCATGGGTTCGTGATTCATTTTTGAGTTAGTTTTAATATATGGTGAGAGGAATGGATTGAATTTTGTTTTCATTTTAACATCCAGTACCATTTATTGAAAAGATAACCAGTTCTCCCTGAATCGTCTTTGCAGCTTTGTCAAAATCATTTGGCCGAACTCCAACGCCGCTACCTCCGGAGATCATACAGACGCCATCATGACTCTCCGCTCCCAGAAACCCCTAGCTTATCTATCTTGATGCAGTATCACACTGTCTGGTGACTACTTCTTTACTATGACTTGAAATCCAGTAGCATTAACTCTCTGATTTCTTTTACATTTCCAAAGATGTCTTGGCTAGTCTTTGTACTTCATTATGAATTTTACAGCCAGCTTGTCAGACTCCACAAAAAGCATGCCAGAATTTTTATTGCAATTAACTTTCACGTGTCAATTTCCACAAAAAGCTTGCCAGAGTCGCAATTATTTTGAATCTATGGATAAATCTGGAAATAGTTGATATCATAACAATACTGAGTATTCTAGTCTTTACTTTCTCTTAATATTTAATATTTTCAAATGCATAGATCTCTCATATCTTTTGTCAGATGTATCTGTAATTATTTCACTCAGTTTGATGCTATGGTAAATTGCATTTTGAAATTTCAGTTGAAGAATTTTCTAGTTTTCTAATTCAATCAGATTTCCCATATAGATGATGATGGAGTTTGAAAATGAAGACAGTTTGTTTTCTTTCTTTCAGTATAGAGGGTCAGATTGTACTCTTAGAGTCTCTAGTGTAATGTTAAATAGAAATGATGAAAAGTTGACAAACTTATCTTATTCCTGAATTTGGGGGGAAAGTACTTGCTTTTTTACCCTTAAGTATGATATCCACCATAGGTTTCTCATGAAGTGAAAGCAACTCAGTTGTGTCCGACTCTTTGCAACCCCATGGGACTCTACAGTCCATGGAATTCTCTAGGCTTCTCATAGATGTCCTTTATTAGGCTGAGGATATTGCCTGATATTCTTAGTTTACTGAAAGTAGCTAATCAGAATAGATGTTGGATTTTGTCAAGTATTTTCCGCTTTTATTAATCTGATAAATCACATTTTTGAAGATTAAGTCGGCCCTGCATTTTTGAGGTAAATCTCACTTGATTATGATGTATTATATGTTTTATTTTTTTTTATATTTAAATTGCTAAAATTTCATTTAGAGAATTTGCCTCTATGTTCACAACAGATATTGGTCTTCATTCAGACATTTTCTCAAGTATTTTGCATGGCTTGCCTCATAGAATAAATTAGGAAGCATTTCTTCATTTTCATCTTTCTGAAATGATTTGTGTAGAATTTATATAATTACTTCTTTATAGGTGGCAGAATTCACTAGTGAAACCATCATAAAATTTCCTTTATGAAGTTTTTAACTAAAATTTCAATTTCTCAAATAAATTCAGGTTATCTATTTTTTCTTTGTTGAGTTTTGTAGTTTGTGTTCTACAAGGAATTTGTCCATTTCATGTTGGTTTTCAACATATAAACATGCTGTCTTTAACAACATTCCTTTTAATGTCTATACAGCTTCCCCTCGTGGCTCAGATGGTAAAGATTCTGCATGTGGTCCAGCTCTGGTCTCCTCTCTCCACCTGGGAAAGGTGTGGGCTGGACCCGAAGGTCCCGTGAAGCATGGGCAGTGGTGATGCCTCATTTCTGTCTTTTCTGTAATTATTTGTGGGATTGTGGGCTTGATTATCTTGACATTTAAGTGCTGAGTAATTTTCTCAAAATATGCACACTCTCTGTAGGATGAAGGCAGTTTTGTGTCGTGTTCCAGAGAGCAGTGAAATGAGGTAACAAAGCCTGTTGGGGCCTGGACTAGGTCAGGGCGGGGAGGCTTTTGAGGCCCCAGGATGGGGGACACATGTACACCCATGGCTGATTCATGTCAATGTATGGCAAAAACCACTACAATATTGAATAGTAATTAGCCTCCAATTAAAATAAATAAATAAATAAAATTTTTAAGAAGCCCTTTTGAAAAATTTCAACATTTTGTGGATCCCAAAGTGAAGCACAAAAATTTAAGATCCTTCACTGGTTGAACCTGAAGAGGGAATTAGAAACAGAGTTATGAGAGGGAGAAAGGGAGGGGCTGGCCAGGGAACTTTGTGGGAAGGTCTGCCACTGCCTTGAGTGAAGGGGAAGCAGAGAACGCAAGTCTCTGCTCTGGATACTGATGCTTAAACACAAACACACCTTGTTTGACTCTTGAATATAAAAATCTAGTGAAATGTTTACAGTTCAGTTCAGTTTAGACACTCAGTCATGTCTGACTCTTTTCGACCCATGCACTGCAGCACACCAGGCCTCCCTGTCCATTACCAACTCCCAAACTTGACTCAAACTCATGTCCATTGAGTTGGTGATGCCATCTGAAAATCTCATCTTCAATAAAAAGTAGGAAATAGCTGTCCAAGTGGGAAAGAAGAGAGACAAGAATTCTCAGTAGCCCTAACTCTGAGTTCAGCCCTCAAGCTACTGAAGCTGGTGAAAGAGACAACCCCCACACTGACTGCTAGAAACTAAATCCTGAAAAAGCAGGTGTGTTGGGGGACTACAGAGAGGGGCATGTCCTATAGTCGCATGCTGCCAGGCACTGCTCTGCTCAGAGTCGTCAGCCATCACCTCCTTGCCCTGGAGCCTGGAAGTGGTGCAGGGAGACTTCTGCCATGCAGAGAGAGTGAGTAGTGCCATGCCTAAGACCATTTTGCATCTGAATCTATGGGAGAGATTTCGTCAGAACCATAGTGCCAGTAAATCAATCATCTGGGAGCATGAGGGGAAGGAGACAAACTGAATAATGTCCCACATTGCCATGGCCTGGGGAAATACTTGTCAGTCAAGCCTAAGAGTTCTCCTTGAAGGGGCCAAGGCAGCCTAGTACAAAGGGCTTAAAGAAAGAGCAAATCTGTTCAACTCAGGGCTCATTATCAAATCTACAATTGCATTACAGGCATCAGCCAACCCTGGGAAACCAAAAGAGCACCAGTGGAATCTTTCATATATTCCTTTCATTCATCCACGTACCTTTGTTTAAAGGTTTTCGTTAAGAAACTTTTAACACCGCTCTTGAGTGATTTCAAAGGTTCTGTTCCATCCCGATGCCTTGTGATTCTATTTCAAATATCTCTGTAAATGAAGTTAGACAATAGGATACATAGGTCCCCTTAATTTCCTCTGATAGACATTTACTGAGCAACGACTCCACGGCAGGCACCATACTAGACACTGAAAACAATGATGATGGAAACTCAGAGACGATGATGAAGAATTCATTCAAGTGCAGAGAAAGAAACAGAAACCCAGTGTGGTCTTCAGCACACACTGTGTTACTGCAGTGCAAGAGGGATGTGCATGGTACTGTGTGAACTTTGAGCAAGTAATTAACTGTCATTGAGAAGAGGGAGAGTGAGAGAGGCATGTGAGCTGCGTCTGGAAGCAAGTGAATTCACCAGGTGCTGAACCAGGGAAACAGAACATGGAGTTGGGAGAAAATTCTATGCATTTGATTAGCATATGCAAAATGACGTTGGTCTGAAACCTTAACACATACTTGTGCTAATCAGTGAGTAAACACCATGAGCTTGGACTGATCGGTTACCAAGTAGCCAGGGAACCAATCTTCAAGTTCCACAGAACAACACAACAGGATCAGACAAAAGAATGAATGAGTGGGTCTGCTAGGTTCCAGGTCTAGAACCTACCTGTATCATCACTGTCAGTGCTCCAGTCTCTGAATGACTCTTTTCTGGGCAATGAGGGCAAGACTAGAGAAGCTGAAATAACCAAGGACATCAGAAACTGAGACATTTTCATACCGAGACAAATGACTGGCTGATTATATTACTGGGGATCAGACTTGCTATTTTCCTTTTGGCAAATCTGTAAGAGGAAATGAAGTTCTTATGGATTGAAATGATGGAGATAGGTTTTAAAAAAAATTGGCTTTTCTCAAGCCACAGAGCATGCAGCTGAGAAGCTAAGAGTGAGGAGCTGATAGGAAGTGAAGTGGGAGTCATAAGCAAAAGATTAACTCTGTGCGAACAATGCTAAAGAGCACGGACTTCACTCTGCAGGACTGAGGGCTTTCAAAGAATTTTAAGCAGGGAATTGACATCACCAGGTTTGCGTTTCTGGAAGATTATCTGGGCTTCAGTGAAATTGGATGGATATGAGGGTAAAGACTGGAATCAATTAAATGAGACTGCTTACTGTGCCTTTTATAATCCAGCCAAGGTACAATTGAGAACTAAATAAGTCACAGGGTCTCTGAAGGGTAAATCCATTGTCTGACCCAATGTTAAAAAGCAGAGACATTACTTCGCCAACAAAGGTCCATCTAGTCAAATATATGGTTTTTCCAGTAGTCATGTATGGATGTGAGAGTTGGACTATAAAGAAAGCTGAGTGCCAAAGAATTGATTTTGAATTGTGGTGTTGGAGAAGACTCTTGAGAGTCCCGTGGACTGCAAGGAAATCAAACCAGTCCATCCTAAAGGAAATCAGTCTTGAATATTCATTGGAAGGACTAATGCTAAAGCCGAAACTCCAATGCTTTGGCCACCTGATGTGAAGAACTGACTCGCTGGAAAAGACCCTGATGCTGGGAAAGATTGAAGACAGGAGGACAAGGGGATGGCAGAGGATGGGATGGTTGGATGGCATCACTGACTCAATGGACATGAGTTTGAGTGAACTTCGGGAGTTGGTGATGGACAGGGAAGCCTGGTGTGTTGTAGTCCATGGGGTCGCAAAGAGTTGGACACGACTGAGTGACTGAACTAAACTAAACTGACCCAATGTCTGGGGTGAACGTGAAGAAAGAAATGGGTGACTCTAAAGTTTCTGGACTGAGAAACTACATTTAAAGTAGTTTTGTTCACTGCAGTAGGGAACATAGGAAGATGAGCACGTATGGGCAGAATGGTGTGTGAGTAGATGAGACCAGGTGGACATGTTGATTTGAGACTCATGGGATATCCAGGTGGGGAAGCACAAATATCCAGAGTTGCACACATGTGGCTGGTACACCAGAAGAAAAATGTGGACAGAAGACAGAGATTAGGGAGACTTAGAATGATGGTGTAGTGAGAAAGCCGGGTAAGGAAGAAGTCACATGCAGGACATCACTGTTGGAAAAACAACAGGGTGGAACCCAAAGTGGATGGTGCCTCCAAAGTCAGGAGGAGTTAGGTTTGGAATTGTGAGAATAGTCAAAAATATCAAGAACAGAATCAAGGGCAAGAAGGTTAGAGATGGGAGTATCTCTCATGGCAACTCTGAGGCGATAGGGCAGTTTCAATAGGTGATGAGGATATGAGAAGTGCCTTAAAGTTGACCGAGGTTTGAACAGGAAGGGAGCAGACATCCAGGGGGAAGGGGAAGACACTGCTGTGGCTGGTGCAGATAGTGAACTGCAGAAGAGATGGGTGAACATTTTTTTTTTCTTTTAAGATGAAGGAGACTTGTGTCTATTATCAGATGTGCATATTGTCCTATTTGTGTTTTATCAGATGAGGTTTTAGACAGAGTCAAGTCCTACAGGAGCACGTCCAGGACATGAGCCAGGGGGCTTCTTATCACGTGGGAGAGAAGGAAGAGCAGGATGACTGTGTGCACTTGTAGATGAGTGTAACAGAGTGGGAGACATAAGGCGGAGGTGTTCAGCCCGATTTCTTCTATTTTCTAAATCAGTCACAAGCTGATCATCAAATAAAACTCTTCCATTGTATCCTGATCTTTTAAAGTGTGCGTGTTTGTGTGTGTGTGTGTGTGTGTGTGTGTGTGCATGCACACTCAGTCACTCATTTGTATCTGACTCTTCTTAGCTACATGAATGGTACCCCACTGGCTCCTCTGTCCATGAAATTTTCCAGGCAAAAATACTGAAGTGGGTTGCCATTTCCTACTCCAGGGATTCATCCTGACCCAGGGATCGAACTCACATCTTTTAGGTCTCCTGCATTGGCAGACAGATTCTTTACCACTAGTGCCACCTGGGAAGATTGATCTTTTAAAGTATCACAAAATATCACAAAAGCTCTTGCAATTATTTTTTGTCTGATTGTACCTGAGGAGCCCTGATCAAGAAGAGTAGGTTGGTAACAATAAGTAAAACAAGCACTTCAGATACTTGAGAGGAGTAAAAACTTTATGCCCTAATGTCAACCCAAAGCAACCATGTGCGTGTACATGCACACACGCACACACACAAAACTGGCAGAAACAAGACTCATAATTAAATGATAAGAACTACTGACCTTTAATAAAAATGAATCTGACTAATCAAAGCTATTGTAAGGCTGTGATCCAAATCAGTCCTTCATTNAGCAACCATGTGCGTGTACATGCACACACGCACACACACAAAACTGGCAGAAACAAGACTCATAATTAAATGATAAGAACTACTGACCTTTAATAAAAATGAATCTGACTAATCAAAGCTATTGTAAGGCTGTGATCCAAATCAGTCCTTCATTGGAAGGACTGATGCTGAAGCTGAAACTACAATACTTTGGCCACCTGATACAAAGAACTGACTCATTTGAAAAGACCCTGATGCTGGGAAAGTTTGAAGGCAGGAGGAGAAGGGGATGATAGAGGATGAGATGTTTGGATGGCATCATTGACTCAATGGACATGAGTTTGAGTAAACTCCAGGAGTTGGTGATGGACAGGGAGGCCTGAAATGCTGCAATCCACGGGGTCACAAAGAGTTGGACATGACTGAGTGACTAACTGAACCAAAGCAGCCTCCAGTCCAGCTGAGGCTTAGCCTATAGCTCTCTTGAAAACTCTTTCTTTAGCAAAATATCAGTGACAATCATAATGATAAGAATTAGTTCAAAATAAATCAGAAAATAGTCCAGTAGAGCCTCTTCTGAGCAGGAAGTATGTCTTCTCTATTTCCTCATTCCCAAGGGCAACCAAAACTGAATGGACTTTATAAATGTTTGCTCATTAAAGAATGAATAATTTATAAAAACTAGTTTTTCAGTAAATCTGCCAAGATATGATAAGGTCTATTTAGATGAAGAAGCAGCCAGGGATTTCAGAAATATTTGAAGCTTGCATGCTAAATCACTTCAGCTGCGTCCACCTGTTTGCATCCCTATGAACCATCCCGCTAGGCTCCTCTGTCTGTGGGCTGTTCCAGGCAAGAATACTGGAGTGGTTGCCATGCCCTCCTCCAGAAGATCTTCCCAACCCAGGGATCTAACCCAAGTCTCTTAGTATCCTGCATTGGCAGGTGGGGTCTTTACCACTAGTGCCACCTGGCCGCCTGGGAAGCCCCTACGGAGCAAATAGGGGAGGAGGGAGAGTTAACAAGTGGCTACAGAACTTAGCACATTGGGACAGGTTTAGTGAGATTCTTTCCCCTCATCTAAACTCCAAAGACTAAGAAGCAACTTCATCCAATATTAATTTGTTCAGCACTCATGTGTTTGCATCCTTTTTCTTTTGGAGTTCTGAGTGTATCCCATGTATCAAAGGTGATTGTTTAGGGCAGTGATATAGCCACCTCTGTCTGAAAGTCTCTCCAGGGGATCATTTCAGCTTCACAGTCTTATCTGTGGCAAAATATTAATAAGTCAACCCAGGTTGACCTTGAGTTAATCATGAGAATGCCTGAAGGCATGCAAATGGTAGGCATTAGATAAAGACAGACTATGTTTATTATTATTTTGGGAAGTAACTTAATTGTACTTTCTGTTGAGGGAAAATGCAGAGTTTCATTATCTTTTGCTTTCATTACCTTGTTTCTACACAAGATTAGTATATAATGAAATTTCGTTTTTAGAATGTAAATGTCCTATCTCAATTATTTTTATAGCAATGTAAAATGGATAGAGTAGTGGACATCTTTTAAGGAGTTCTCCTAGGCTGTAAGCCAAAGACACAGTATTTCCTTGGAACTGTCTACCCAAGTCATGTAAGTGGGCTGTTTGCAGTCCTGCTTGTAGGTTACATGGAAGATCCTTGTCCTGGGCTGAGAGTGGACATCTCACACAACCTGGGTAGATCTCAGTCCATCTTTTAGGAATTTGAAGTTGTTGCTAGAGATTTCAATCCCAGTGTGGTCTGGTATCTGGAATAGAGAAGCTGTAAACCTCAAAGTTGTGGGGCAGACACCTCCTACCAGGCTCTTCTGAGTCACAGGGAAAGCCAGTCAGCAGGGAGAGAAAAGAGGTGCAGGCATGAGAGAGAGAGAGTCCTCCTCAGCTTTCATGTACTCCATTCCCTAGTTCCAGAGGACCATGCCTCCTCTTTCATTTAGCAGGTTTTTAACCAACAATCCCTAGTGGCTCAGACGATAAAGAATCTGCCTGGAGAGCAGAAGACCTGGGTTCGATCCCTGAGCTAGGAAGATCTCTTGGAAAAGGGAGGCTACCCGCTTCAGTATTCTTGCCTGGAGAATTCCGTGGACAGAGAAGCCAGGCAGGCTGCAGTCCATGGGGTCGCAAAGAGTCAGACACGACTGAGTGACCAACACTTTACCGGCAACCACACCACCTCGGAACAAACAGGGCTAGTGCATAACTCTACTCAGCCACCCATGGTGTGTTTCCCGATGACTGGCACATGTTTCCCTTAGAATCATCAGAAATTTCTTTAAACTCATTCCCTCTCAATAGATACAATGTTAAGCAAAAAGGACTTGATTAGCCCCAACAGTTTCATTTCGAGGAGAAAATGAATCCTTAAGAGATTTGACAGAATGTATTTTGACCATGAAATTGCATCAGATTTGTGGGCAGAATTCAATTTGGGCCTAAACCCTTCTGCAGAGTTTCAATTGTGTGTGCTTGCGTGTGTGTTCACATTCAAAACCACTTGCAATTCCTGTACAGACATTGGGGCCCTTGCTTAGCTGAAGTGGACCTCTGCAGTGTGAGCCAGAAAGGTCAACTGACTCAGTCGTGACAATCGTGTCAAACTCATCACAGCTCACCATATCAGCCAAAGGTATATATTTTCTGAGCGCGGAAAATCAATATTTTGGCATATTTTCCAGGTCAGGATTGTTAAAGCTGACAGTGTACTGTGTGGTTCACAAAATCCAAGGAGGTAATAACATTCCCTAAATCCAGCACAAATCCCAGCAATGCCTAGCTTGTTACTTCATAAAGCAGTTCATTTCTTTAAATGACACAATACACTGCTTTCTAACAACATGGAAGCCTGGCATGTTGCAGTTCATGAGATGCAAAGAGTCAGACACAACTTAGTGACTGAACACCATTTAATAAATCTAGAAACTCTAAACAATAAAGCCATAGGCTTTTAAGAATTAAAGGTAAAAGTCCTACCAAAATTATTTCTGAAGTAAAAACCAAAAACAGTAACTCTAAAGGCACTGATTTAATGAGTACTTGGGTAATTGTTTATTCACTCTGCCTCTTTCATAACTGTAAAGCTGTCTGTCTATATTGATAGATCTCATGTCTCTCTTTCTTTAAGAAGCTAATAAAAATGAAATGTTAGAGCCAAACATTCCAAGAGCAAATTATAAAAACTTCTTATAATATATCTTATAGTAAGAATACTGTATTAAATGCAGGATCTTAATTCACTGTAACATGTTTGATATGATGAGGGAGTAGAATCTTGAAAAATAAGAATATCCAGCACTGAAGGGAAAATAAGATGCTCTGGAAAATGGGAGGTTCTATTCTTTGTTGATCAATAATGTTCATACAAATGTGTGTGATGTTCAGAAACCAAAGCAGAGTAAGGAGACAGAGAAATCAGAAGATTTTAGCCTGAGCCTTTTATTCTGGCTAAGGAAAAAGTCCATGATTCCAGAAGCAGGAAGCAAGTGGACCCCAGCTGTGTGTAAGCTGGCAAAGACCCTACAAGGAGGAGAGGAAGCCTGGCAAGGTACCTGTGAATTTGCCCCGCTCCTGTATGGTTGCCACAAAAGTTAAGTCTTATTATTGTTAAGGGGGTTGGTATTTTCCTCAGTTATTTATTTTTTCATTGACACCTAAGAAAAAGTCATTAACTGGATAAAATGTTGTGGTACCTATATACAATGGAATGTTACTCAGCCATAAAAGAACATATTTAAGTCAGTCATAATGAAGTGGATGAACCTAGAACCTGATTATACAGAGTGAAGTAAGTCATAAAGAGAAATAAAAAATCATATATTAATGCATATAATTGGATCTAGCATGATGGTACTGATGAGTCTATTTGCAGGGCAGCAATGGAGATGCTTTTGAATATGCTATCTAGGTTGGCCATAAACTTTTCTTCCAAGGAGTAAGCGTCTTTTAATTTCATGGCTGCAGTCACCATCTGCAGTGATTTTGGAGCCCAAAAAAATAAAGTCTGACACTGTTTCCACTGTTTCCCCCATCTATTTCCCATGAAGTAATGGGACCAGATGCCATGATCTTAGTTTTCTGAATGTTGAGCTTTAAGCCAACTTTTTCACTCTCCTCTTTCACTTTCATAAAGAGGCTTTTTAGTTCCTCTTCACTTTCTGCCATAAGGGTGGTGTCATCTGCATATCTGACGTTGTTGATATTTCTCCTGGCAATCTTGATTCCAGCTTACGCTTGATTCAGCCCAGCATTTCTCATGATGTACTCTGCATATAAGCTAAATAAGCAGGATGACAATATATAGCCTTGATGTACTCCTTTTCCTATTTGGAACCAGTCTGTTGTTCCATGTCCAGTTCTAACTGTTGCTTCCTGACCTGCATACAGATTTCTCAAGAGGTAGGTCAGGTGGTCTGGTATTCCCATCTCTTTCAGAATTTTCCACAGTTTATTGTGATCCACACAGTCAAAGGCTTTGGCATAGTCAATAAGCAATCTTGATTCCAGCTTGTGTTTCTTCCAGTCCAGCATTTCTCATGATGTACTCTGCATATAAGTTAAATAAGCAGGGTGACAATATACAGCCTTGACGTACTCCTTTTCCTATTTGGAACCAGTCTGTTGTTCCATGTCCAGTTCGAACTGTTGCTTCCTGACCTGCATACAGATTTCTCAAGAGGCAGGTCAGGTGGTCTGGTATTCCCATCTCTTTCAGAATTTTCCACAGTTTACTGTGATCCACACAGTCAAAGGCTTTGGCATAATCAATAAAGCAGAAATAGATGTTTTTCTGGAACTCTCTTGCTTTTTCCATGATCCAGCGGATGTTGGCAATTTGATCTCTGGTTCCTCTGCCTTTTCTAAAACCAGCTTGAACATCAGGGAGTTCATGGTTCACATATTGCTGAAGCTGGCTTGGAGAATTTTGAGCATTACTTTACTAGCATGTGAGATGAATATAAACCTGTGGCACAATGTATTCTCCACTGATATCACCCTCTGATCTCCAAGCCTGTCTGCGAGATTTCCACTAAAAGCCAAACAGTGACCTGAATAACTCATTGAATTGTACAAGATTAGTCCAAATTTAAATAAAGCTTATATCTGGTGAAGTTAAAAGTTAAACTGTTAATAGACTTACTACATATTGGACTCTGTAAGAACTATAAATACTTTTGATAAAAGAGAATCTGCTTGAGATAAATATTAATCTAGAAATAAATTTCTAACCCATAGCATCTAAGGGTTAGGTGCATCTCCCCAAATTTGTAGATTAATAAAAGTTGTATTTTGGAGACCTGGGAAGAAGGGAGCTGGTGTACCCACACCATTCGTGCTTAAAATATTTTGTTGTATCATTAGGAAGCAAGGTGACTTTTTCTAGCAGGGGTGGCAAGTATATATCAGGTAAGATTACTTTTTGCAGGGAAGCTAAGTATTCAGCTAGCCTTGATGGAGTCCATTTTAGGAGACAGAGGAAAGGATCTGCAGATTCTAATTACCAAGGCAAGCTTCTTTATATACCTCACAGGGTTATCAAAAGATTGTTAAACAAATTAATGGTATTTTATTGATTTTATCTACATTCTATTTCCACATCATTTTTGGATTTGAAGGTTCACTGAGAGTCCGACATTGATCACTCTGACTTCTGCATATCATCAGCAGAGTTTCAGTGACCTCAAAGATTTTTCTATGTTAAAAGCATCACTGACTATGCCAAGGATATGGGGTAATTGATCATGACTGAACAATATGAGTGCTATTCACTGCCCACATTTTCTTCTTAATTTAGAACTTAATCATTTGAAAACAATTATATCACTTGGGGGAAAAATGACTCCTTTAAAAAAATGCATTCTATCAAAAACTGAGTCCAAGCAATGTACAATTTCTCAACAGATCTTTCTCAATAGATACTAGGACCATACTGTCAACGGTGCTGAACTATATGGGCATATCACATCACTGGAAAAAAACGTGACTCATCTTCAAGTTGTGTCCATATGTGTTGTATTTAACAGGATGAATAGTCCTAGAATACATTTACTAGGGCAGAAATGGAAAGTGCCATTAAACAGAGCTCATAAGTCTTATTTTTACAGGTCTCCCTGAGGACAGAGAACATTCCTATTTAAGGTTATTCATGCTATTTCTACCGCAGCCCCAGTAAGTCAAAACACTGAAGGAGCCCTACAGTCAGAAGTGCACCATAATAAGGAGAGGCTTACCATTAGGGAAAATACCAGGCTCCCTCACAGAAGGTGGGCTTGTATACAAGCTACAAATTATTTCTCACCAGTTCTCTGAAGATTGAGAAATACTGGGATCAGAGTACAGAGGCTTATATCACCCTGGACTCAGCCCTTTCTTTTTAGAAGACCTTTGTTTTCACCAAGCAGCAAATATGAGTCTTCATGATAGAAGCCCCTGATGCATGGCTTCTGAAAGGTGCCCTGTTGTGGTATCTTGGCTGGTTGAAAGCTTGGTGTTCTGTAGGGTCACTTGAGGGCCTCGAGCTAACTGAGAGTGTAAATCAACTAAATTGTCTGACCCTTG
This sequence comes from Aepyceros melampus, assembly GCA_006408695.1. Taxonomy (NCBI): domain Eukaryota; kingdom Metazoa; phylum Chordata; class Mammalia; order Artiodactyla; family Bovidae; genus Aepyceros; species Aepyceros melampus. Next base: position 135,113 of record SJXQ01004928.1, on the reverse strand, counting down.
GCATGTTCCAGAACGTCCACAGAGGCCTCAGGCCTTGTAGGAACTGGTATGGCATGATTCTCTTACACACTCAGGTATGGTATCAGATAAGCATAAATATCATATATCTGCACCAGCAGAACACTGAGAGCTGATGTGATGTGGTTAAGAATCTGCCTTGCAATGCAGGGGACGTGGGTTTGATCCCTGGTCAGGAAACTAAGATATCAGATGCCTCAGAGTAACTGAGCCCAACTGCTCTAACTACTGAGGCCCTGTGCCACAACTAGAGAATCCATGCACCATGATGAAAAATCCAGCATGATGCAACAAAGATGCCGGGTGCCACAACTAAGACCCGAAGCAGTCAAATAAATAATTAAATATTTAAAATAATAACAAAATAATAGTAATAAAGTGTTAGTGCCACTATCCTAATATGATCACATTATTTTCCACATGATGGTATATTTACATAATTTGTATATTAATAATTCACACATTTCAGTATTGTTATATTTCACTCAATATTACTCATTTTCAGTAGTTTTCACTAGTATTCATAATTACAATAATAGCTTCATGATATGCTATTTTCTTTCAAGCTTCTCTTTTTGAAAATGTCTCTTCTGATATGGTTTTGAAATATGGATCATGTACTCTCTTTTTATGTTTTAGAGTGAAATGAAAGTTTTTATCATTGAGATTAATATGATAAATCTTATCATTGAGATTAATATGACAAATTTATAGAATGTTAGTCATTCTATAAATATTAATTCATAATTATATAATCAAGCACACATTTTAAACAATATCTTTCATTTGAAATTTTTTAAATTAGAGCACTTTTCCTTTTCTGAAACTCATTCTCCTACTTCAAATTTACTACTTTGTACAAAGGTTTAGTGTTTCCATATTAAGTTTTTTTATCTTTTATGTTCTGCTTTTGTTTTCACAGGTAAGTGAATTAGAAATAATACACTTCCTTCATATCATGGTCATTTCAGCAAACATCACCTCATCATACACACAGATACACCTTTTATAAAAAAAATGGTTAATTTTGTAATCATAAGTCCATTTTCAATCAACCTCCTTAATCAAAAGTTTTCTTTCTCCTTCTCTTTTTGACTCATCTACCTACTTCATTTAATTTTTTTCTATAGTTCCAGATAAATTTCCTTTAGTAATATCAACAAAAAAGACATTTATATCATAAGTATTCTGAATGGTTGTAAGTCAGAGAATGTTTTTGTAGACTTTACCTATGAATGATAACACAGCTAAAGAGCTACTTTAGAACATACTTTCTTCCCTTAAAGGTTTTAAAGTTATTATTCCATTTTAACTTTAATTGGTGCAGAGAAGAAATCCCAAGGTTTTTGACCTTGGCTCCTATAAGGGTCATTTGGGTTTTTTCTCAATAAAAGCATAATGATGATTGTATATTTAAAGTTTAGTGACTAGGGAATATACATTGCTGTAGGGATATTTACATAACTATTTTCTTAAGGGCCCATATTAGATAATTTCATAAACTTATCCCAGCTGCCAGGAAGAAATTGATTGATGAGCACAGATTATGTACCAAAAGTGGCAGGGATTACAATAGAAAACTGAGAACTATCCTCACCATATTATATATGCAAGGCTCTAGTTCTTTGGGTCTATGAATATATTTTCACCAAATGCTTTGCATAGTTTGATAGCTTCTTTTATTCTCAAATTTTGATTCATTTCTTCCATTTTTGTAAGATTGAGGAAATACCTTCAGAGAAGTGGAAGCCTAGAGCTTCCTTTTGTGTCATGAGTAATAAAGATAGACATAGAAAATAAGAACAAGGGTGAGCCACTGGGTTATATACTAGGAAGAAATGGCCCAGCTGTCAAAAGTCTTCATTGATTAAACCATCCATAAATGAATAGACCAGTGCTTCAAGGTCAATGCTTTGTGTCCCAGACACATTGTCACAGGCAAAAATGATTTTTTTGATGTCAACTTAGCTTCTGTTGATTTTTCTCCACTACTTAGAAAAGAAGCAAGAACAGAGAGGCTGCTTTAAAGGTTGGTACAGTCACTAAATTCCCCTAAAAGAGCCTTTAAAACCCACACATACATTCTTTCTTTTCCTCACAAAGAAAGTCTGAGCCAAGCACAGACAGATTTCTGAATAAGAGAATAATACTACTTTTCAGTTTTATAAGAGAACATGCACTGCCTTCTTCTGCCATGAAACTGATTAAGGAGCACAGAGACCTCATAAGGTAATTGAGAAATTCCTCCACGCCTCAGATGAAACGTCTTCAGTGTGACTTCAATGGTTCTCTAGAAGTCTTGTAAATTCCCTAAGAACTATGTTAAAACCTAAATATTAAAGTAATGCACTTTCCAAAAGTTCTCAGACTACAAAATTTCAAGCAGCAATTATAAAATTTCAAGCAGATTTTCAATTCATCAATCTCCCTTAGCCAGCACAAGTCTTACAACAATAATACGGATATATCAAGCCAAAATATTTATTAACTTAAATCATTTCAGTTCAGATCAGTTCAGTCACTCAGTCGTATCCGACTCTTTGAGACCCTATGAATTGCAGCACACCAGCCTTCCCTGTCCACCATCAACTCCCGGAGTTCACTCAGACTCACGTCCATCGAGTCCATGATGCCATCCAGCCATCTCATCTTCTGTCATCCCCTTCTCCTCCTGCCCCCAATGCCTCCTAGCATCAGAGTCTTCTCCAATGAATCAACTCTTCGCATGAGTTGGCCAAAGTACTGGAGTTTCAGCTTTAGCATCATTCCTTCCAAAGAAATCGCAGGGTTGATCTCCTTTAGAATGGACTGGTTGGATCTCCTTGCAGTCCAAGGGACTCTCAAGAGTCTTCTCCAACACCACAGTTCAAAAGCATGAGTTCCTTGGTGCTCAGCTTTCTTCACAGTCCAGCTCTCACATCCATACATGACCACAGGAAAAACCATAGCCTTGACTACATGGACCTTTGTTGGCAAAGTAATGTCTTTGCTTTTGAATATGCTTTCTAGGTTGGTCATAACTTTTCTTCCAAGGAGTAAATGTCTTTTAATTTCATGGCTTCAATCACCATTTGCAGTGATTTTGGAGCCCAAAAAAATAAAGTCTGACCCTATTTCTACTGTTTCCCCATCTATTTCCCATGAAGTGATGGGACCAGATGCCATAATCTCAGTTTTCTGAATGTTGAGCTTTAAGCCAACTTTTTCACTTTCCTCTTTCACTTTCATCAAGAGGCTTTTTAGTTCCTCTTCACTTTCTGCCATAAGGGTGGTGTCATCTGCATATCTGAGGTGATTGATATTTCTCCCAGCAATCTTAATTCCAGCTTGTGTTTCTTCCAGTCCAGCGTTTCTCATGATGTACTCTGCATAGAAGTTAAATAAGCAAGGTGACAATATACAGCCTTGACGTACTCCTGTTCCTATTTGGAACCAGTCTGTTGTCCATGTACAGTTCTAACTGTTCATTCCCGACCTGCATATAAGTTTCTCAAGAGGCAGGTCAGGTCATCTGGTATTCCCATCTCTTGAAGAATTTTCCAAAGTTTATTGTAATCCATACAGTCAAAGGCTTTGGCATAGTCAATAAAGCAGAAATAGATGTTTTTCTGGAACTCTCTTGCTTTTTCGATGATCCAGCAGATGTAGGCAATTTGATCTCTGGTTCCTCTGCCTTTTCTAAAACCAGCTTGAACATCCAGAATTTCACAGTTCATGTTTTGCTGAAACTTTAGATATGTATATTTCCCATTTCCTCTGCTCTGTCATGACTCAGTAGCAACTGAAGCTCTCACCAGAGCAGAAACAGAGATTTAAACAACATTCTAATCTTGGCTGAATTCAATTTGGGGGGGAAACACTGTGATTGGAAAGTATGAGTAAGATGAAGCAGGGATAACTAGACCCAGAGAAACTCAAGAGAGAAAGGAAGTCTAATGGAAGAAAGAGACCTTCAGTTACAAGATTCAAAGTGTGAGAGGAAGAAGTTCAGTACTTGGATGAACTTGAGGGTGAACTGCTTCCTAATCTTTGCCTGGAAGCCACTCAATGTCTTAGAGATCTGGATACTTTTAAGTGCCAGACAATGGTGATATGAATGCCTTTATTAAGATGGCAGGCAGTTTGACGTGAAAAACTATCCCCGGTCAAAGTAGGTGGAAATCAATACCATTTGGCAGTCTTCCTCCATACTCTCATATATGTATTCTTCAGAGCTGAATTTTTATTGTGTATAGTAGTATTAATAGTAGTAAAGTCGCTAAGTCGTGTCTGACTCTTGTGACCCTGTGGACTGTAGCCTGCCAAGCTCTTCTGTCCATGGGATTCCCCAGGCAAGAATACTGGAATGGGTTGGCATTTCCTTCTCCAGAGGATCTTCCCAACCCAGGAATTGAACCCGGGTCACCTGCATTGCAGGCAGATTCTTTACTGACTGAGCTATGAGAGAAGCCCTTTATTGTATATATGTATATATATATTTCATTAATTTTTTAATATAATAAACACTTCTCACTGTTAAAATTTTTTACCAAATAGCATTCTTAATGGCCATATAATGTTCTATCCCATCATTTACTATAACTATCCCCGTACTTGATCATTAATGAACATAAAAGGCTGCGATGAATATTTTAATACATAAATACTGAAACACTTCTCCAAGGTAGGGCTTTAAAAATGTAATTGCTGGATGAGAATGTATATTTTTATGACTTTTACTGCAGATGCCAAAATGTTTTCTAGACATGTCTTAAGGAATTCTTCTCCCACCAGGATTTATGTGAATGACCTTCTCATCCATCAGCATAAACAATAAGTACCACTTTCTTTTAATATTATTTATTTGATAAGTTACAATGGCATTTTAGTCTTAATTTACATTTCTTTATTCATGAGATTAAACATTTTTCTTGTGTTCATTATCTATACACATATCCTTTCTCGCATGACTTGTTTCTGTACTAAAAAAAAATCATATTATTCATTTGAAAGTATCATGTATTAAGGGATAGAAATCCTTCACCTATTTTCTTTTACAAATATTATCCCATTTATTGTTCAAACTTTCATCTTATGACAGTTTGACACTAAAGAGTTTTTTAATCCCTTGATGTTTTCTCCTTTTGATTCCTCCCATTGTTTACAGATATCAAATAAGTACCTCAACAGTCTTACCCATATGGAGATCAAATAAATAAACACCTAAATCAAGTAATAAATTTTGCTTTTTATTTTTTAACTTAATTTCCCCTAATTTTGATATATTACTGTATAATAAACCACACCAGGGAAACTCATCTCTGTTCCAAGTAGTGTAGTGAGTCAGCAGGGAGAAACATGACCAAGATCCTCTTTTCAAAGGACTGGCTATCCAGCTATAGGGTATGTGATCAGCTCCTTCAGGGTCTGCCTCAGGTGCGGAGAGTTGCTTCATCTGAGGTCACATTATTTACAGAACAGCTCACATCTGATGACTGAACAAGGCAGAATATGAAGGAACAGCCATCTCAGATTGACCAGGACCAAATCTGATGGGCAAAATTCACTGTAGACCTTCACACCAGGTTGGTAAAGACTTTCACTGAAGTTAAGATTCTTTCTCTGCCAATCCAGCTGTTGGCCCTCCTTACACAGATGTTGAAGTCTACTAACTATGTATATCAACAACTCCATCTTAGTGCTTGCTTCCAAAGAAACTAACATGCAGTAGGCAGCTCAACTGACTGTTGGAGATTCCCTTTCAAGATGGTTTACTTTATAAGTGGTAAATTTGGGTGGCTGGACTGATGTGGGTTTCTTTTTGGGCTTTTGGGCTTCTCCCAGCATAATGTCTTATTTTTATAAAGGTACAATTTGAAAATGTGTATTATTTTTTTATGAAGTGCAAAGCTGTGTTGATATTTCTTATTTGTGTATCAAGTATACTATCTAAAACCTCTCTATATTTTTAGCTTGCTTGTATAAAATAAGGAATTTCTACTCTTCAGCTTCAGAGTTTATTTGATATGTATATTCCCCACTAATGAAACCTATCTGATGACAAAGTGAGCACTTTTACAAACTATTATAAACTATGATAAAACTCTGTGCTTATTTTAATTTTTACCAGTTCCATAATTTATTTAAAATTATTAACTAAGTTAGATAATAGTTTTAATGAGTTAATGAAAGAAAAAATATTTTATTTCATTTCATATTGTATTTAATATTCAACATAAATTTTCCAAAAGAGGTACATTAATTTTTTAAATTGTTACACATCTTTGAAATCCCATAGCATGTATAACTAAAGTTAATGAATATTTAGTATCATAGCTGCATACAGGTTGATAGTATGGGAATATATTACTGTTCTTAACACTACCAGAGGTATTACAAAGATAGGAAAAAGTCACTCTTCTTCATAAAGCAATGTTTCCTCTTTGTAGTGATTGTCACTTTATTATGGTTAAAAATACAATGGATACTTCATCTGCACTATAACCAATGCACTTGGGAATCTGAGATCTGGCTTTTGGATGAATGCTGCCATTATTTATAAAGGGACTTAATGGGCACAGTATTTTCAAGAATCTTTCAAGGAAGACTCTCAAAATTAAAATATCAATTGGGTTTTTACTTCTTTAGCTTACAACATATCTTCCAAGCTACCTCACGGAATTATGCCATTTTATGAGATAGACATCAAGCCTAAATGTTGCCTACTATGCTCCTTTTTAACAAATCCTGGGGGAAATGCTCTATTTTTAAAAAGCACCATGTTGTTGACTCATGGAGACTCTTGTAATTCATTATGACTTTTAGATGTTTTTCTAAGATATTTGGATATAGCTCATTACTCACTTTACATTTGTACAATGTGGTTTTTGTCCTTTGAGTGTACTAGTAAACATCCTTATATTTGTTTCTTGCTCATCAAGGTCTTTTGAATACTGTTCCTAGTCTCCAGGGGGCTGGTGCTTCTGCCCATCACCACCCCTACACTCCACCCTACCTTATCATCAAGATGTTCTTTCATGTAAAACTTAATGAAGGTGTTGACTGTGAGAGAGTCAGCCTAACAATACCTTTGAAGTACCTGCTCGGTACACAGCACAATATTCAAGTTAAAGGAAAATACAAAGGAAACAAAGGATACAGCTCAGTTCTTTAAAAAGTTGTACTTGACATGAAGAGAATGACAGAAACTGAAGCATATTTTTCCAGGGCAACTGTTTCCATTGTGTCCAAGTACAGATTCCAAGTGAAAATTGAGCATATGTTAATGATAAAAAACTAATGCATGTTACTGATGGGGGTATCAAAACTGGAGAACTAATCCTTTTTAAAAAAAAAAAAGCTATTTATCAAATTATCTTCCATTTTGACTCTGAACATTGAGTTTCAATCCTTTTTATCTAAAGCCCAAGTAACTGTGCACCTATAAAATTGTTCTTCAGGATTTTCACATGCTATAGATATATGTTTATATATATATATATGTATATATACATATGTGTGTATATATATATATATATATATATATATGTTAGCAAAATCATATAACAATTGAGAGAATGTTCATATAATACCCTATACAAAGAAAAATTATATAATATTGAGACATTCTATAATACATAACTGCAATTTAGACATTCAGAATGTTAAAAAAAAAAAATCTTGTAACAATGCTTGACCTGCTGAGTATCCTTAAGGTGTCTCCTGCAGGTCAAAAGTCATGGCTGCAGCTGCAGGAAGATCAGAGCCCCTCAGTTGCCAAATTCTGTTATAGATTTAATCTCTAATCTAGTTAACTCCTAGGCTATCTAGTTTGGAATTTGGAACTGTTCTCACCTCTAAGACAGGAACCAGCCAGTAGCACCTCAAACTGTGAATGAAGAGTCTGTGGCCAGGTAAGTTCAGAAATGCTAGGTACAATATTTCTTAAAAAAAAAAATTAACATTCAAAGCTCCAATGAGCATCTCAGATTTTTTTAAAGTGTGTTTAACTCTGTTTAACTCAGTATTTTCCAAGCCTATTTGGCCAAAGAATTCATCTAATATAGTATCTCTGGCACCTTACAGAAATAAGAGTTCAGAAGAATATTTATAGAAAAATACTAATTTATCAAACCTCCATTTAATAAAAACTTAGCATCTTCCTCATGAAGTTAGTGTTTTTCTCATCTATGCTTTGGAGGCAGTTAAGATGAGTTAAAGTTACCTGTGCCCTCAAAACACTTTCAAAGTAGAAGAAATGAGAGATTAGAAACTAACTGCATTTCCAACCAGAGTTTAATGCCAAAGAGGTCCAAAAGAACATGCTATTGGACTACCAAAAAAGGAAATAAATAACCCAACAAGATGAGAGAAGTCTTCAAAGATAATGTGGAATTAAAAGCCTGTCTTAAAAAAAAAACAGGTAAGACTTTGCTATGCATGAGAAGGCAACAGTACATAGAGACAGTACCAAGGTGAAAAACCAAGAGTTCTGGGGAAGTGTTGAGAACAGATGTACTGAAGTATGCATAAGAAGGGCAAGAAGTATCAAACTAAACCTAATTAAGGCCCAAAGTTCCAGCACTTAACTTTCATACTTAATGAGCACCTACAATATAGCAGTGACCATCAAAAAGACTGATACAGCTGGAAACAAGTCTGACCATGTAAGCACAGTTCAGTTCAGTTCAGTTGGTCAGTCGTGTCCGACTCTTTGTGACCCCATGAATCTCAGCATGCCAGCCCTCCCTGTCCATCACCAACTCCCGGAGTTTACTCAGACTCACGTCCATCGAGTCAGTGATGCCATCCAGCCATCTCATCCTCTGCCATCCCCTTCTCCTGTCCCCAATCCCTCCCAGCATCAGAGTCTTTTCCAATGAGTCAACTCTTCTCATGAAGTGGTCAGAGTACTGGAGTTTCAGCTTTAGCATCATTCCTTCCTTCCAAAGAAATCCCAGGGTTGATCTCCTTCAGAATGGACTGGTTGGATCTCCTTGCAGTCCAAGGGACTCTCAAGAGTCTTCTCCAACACCACAGTTCAAAAGCATCAATTCTTCAGCGGCGCTCAGCCTTCTTCACAGTCCAACTCTCACATCCATACATGACCACAGGAAAAACCATAGCCTTGACTAGACAGACCTTAGTCAGCAAAGTAATGTAAGCACAGTAGGTCAATAATTAAATCAAGATTTTCAACACATTTTGGTTAAGATCTTATGACAAGGAAAATACAAAAATTTTTAAGGAATCTCCATACAGTCTTCCGTGGCTGTATCAACTTGCATTCCCACCAACAGTGCAAGAATTTGCTGTATGGCTCAGGAAACTCAAACAGGGGCTCTGTATCAACCTAGAGGGGTGGGATGGGGAGGGAGATGAAGGGAGTTTCAAAAGGGAGGGAATATATGTATACCTATGGCTGATTCATGTTAGGTTTAACACAAAACAGCAAAATTCTGTAAAGCAATTATCCTTCAATAAAAAATAAATTAAAAAACAAAGAATATTAGAAGCGAAAAAAATTTAAGAGCATGTAACATTTATAACAAACATAGTCAAAGACTGCTTCTTAGAGGAATTTATAACTGTCAGCCTGGGGAGTCATCTAAGTTATCTGTTTTAATAATTGGATCAGACTTTTCTTTTCCAAAGAACTCATGGGCAATATGAAAGATCGAGTGAAAGAAGAATACACAAGAGACAAGAGACCTAGTTAGGAGTAAGCTATTCCATTACCTAGTAAAGTTCTTAAGCTCCAAACTGAAGGCAGAGCTGGCAATTGAGGAGAGCAAATGGATACAGAAGAAGCTCAGCATGTTCTAATGGCCAAAGACTGAGTTAAAGAAGAGGGAAAAAGAAAACTATTTCACAATTTCCCCTCTGAAATCATCAAAGAGTTAATTTTATTTCTACAATACTCTGAAACAAAATATCAGTAAGCATAGAATACAAATTCTCAAAAGATGTATTAATCACTTAATTTCATTCAGAGATATACTTTCTCATTCACACACACACACACATACACACACACACACACACACACAGGTATTCTTCAGTAAAAACAGTTATCATCCAAAGCAACCAGTCCATTACACTTAAGCAGTTTCACTGAAATGATCCAAGAAGTTTTATTATCTCTGACCTTTGGAAGAAGGCCTGTGAAGTTCATTACACATCTTCACTTAAGAATCTTTTCCCTGTAAATACCATCAGTTTATCACAATCCAGCAACTGTGAGGCATGTTTGATTTTCTGAGTGTTCTATCTTTGCATTTGGTAATATAGTTTCATCTACACTCTTTCTGTCTGCAAATTAAAAATTTAAGATCCTTGTACTCTTGTGCATGCATATCATTTCTTCATTCTATTCTATTGTGTGCATGTGCTCAGTAATGTCCAACTCTTTACGACCCCATGGACTGAGGCCACAGGCTCCTCTGCCATGGGATTTACCAGGCAAGAATACTGGAGTGGGTTGCCATTTCCTTCTCCAATGGATCTCCCCAAATCCTGAATATTAACTCATTCAATAAATATTTGTTAGTATAATTCAATAGAAATATAAACAAAATAAGAATTACATGAGGTAATGCTCTTAAGACAGAGTTCCTTCGTTCAGTTCAGTTGCTCAGTTGTGTCTGACTCTTTGCAACCCAATGGAACGCAGCATGCCAGCGTTCCCTGTCCATTACCAACTCCTGGAGCTTACTCAAAATCATGTCCATTGAGTTGGTGATGCCATCCAACCATCTCATCCTCTGTCATCCCCTTCCCCTCCTGCCATCAATCTTTCCCCAAATCAGAGTCTTTTCCAATGAGTCAGTTCTTCTCATCAAAGTATTGGAGTTTCAACTTCAGCATCAGTCCTTCCAATGAACAGTCAAGACTTATTTCCTTTAGGATGGACTGGTTGGATCTACTTGTACTCCAAGGGATTATCAAGAGTCTTCTTTGACACCACAGTTCAAAAGCATCAATTCTTTGGTGTTCAGCTTTCTTTATAGTCCAACTCTCACATCCACAGATGACTACTGGAAAAACCATAGTTTTGACTAGATGGAACTTTATAGGCAAAATAATGTCCCTGCCTTTTAATATGTTGTCTAGGTTGGTTATACCTTTTCTTCCAAGGAGTAATCATCTTTTAATTTCATGGCTGTAGTCACCATCTGCAGTGATATTGGAGCCCAAAAATGTAGTGTCTTGTGGTTTCCATTGTTTCCTCATCTATTTGCCATAAAGGGATTGGACCTGATGCATGATTTTAGTTTTCTGAATGTTGAATTTTAATCCAACTTTTTCACTCTCCTCTTTCACTTCCATCAGGAGGTTCTTTAGATCTTCTTCTCTCTCTGCATATCTGAGGTTATTGATATTTCTCCTAGCAGTCTTTATTCCAGCTTGTGCATCATCCAGCCTGGCATTTTGCATGATGTACTCTGCATATAAGTTAAATATGCTGCTGAAGCCACTGCTAAGTCACTACAGTTGTGTCTGACTCTGTGTGACCCCATAGATGGCAGCCCACCAGGCTCCGGCATCCCTGGGATTCTCCAGGCAAGAATACTGGAGTGGGTTGCCATTTCCTTCTCCAATGCATGCGCAGGGTGACAATATACAGCCTTGTACTTCTTTACGATGTGGAACGAACTGTTGTTCCAAATACAGTTCTAACTGTTGCTCCATATACAGTTCTAACTGTTGCTTCTTGACTTCCGTATAGATTTCTCAGGAGGCAGGTCAGGTGGTCTGGTATTTCCATCTCTATAAGAATTTTCCACAGTTTGTTGTGATCTACACAGTCTTGTGATCGACAAAGGTTTTGGCATAGTCGATAATGCAGAAGTAGATGTTTTTCTGGAACTCTCATGCTTCTCTGATGATCCAATGGATGTTGGCAATTTGTTCTCTGGTTCCTCTGCCTTTTCTAAATCCAGCTTGAACATCTGATAGTTCATGGTTCAAAACTGTTGAAGCCTGGCTTGAAGAATTTTGAGCATTACTTTGCTAGCATGTGAGATGAGTGTAACTGTGTGGTAGTTTGAACATTCTTTGGCACTGCCTTTCTTAGGGATTGGTATGAAAACTGACCTTTTCCAGTCCTGTGGGCACTACTAAGTTTTCCAAATTTGCTGGCATACTGAGTGCAGCATTTTCACAGTATCATCTTTCAGGAGTTGAAATAGCTCAACTGGAATTCCATCACCTCCACTAGCTTTGTTCATAGCAATGCTTCCTAAGGTCCACTTAACTTCGCATTCCAGGATGTCTGGCTCTAGGTGAGTGATCACACCATCATGTTTATCTGGGTCATGAAGATCTTTTTTGTATAGTTCTTCTGTATATTCTTACCACCTCTTCTTAGTATCTTCTGCTTCTGTTAGATCCATACCATTTCTGTCCTTGATTGTGCTCATCTTTGCATGAAATATTCCTTTGGTATCTCTAATTTTCTTGAAGAGATCTCTAGGCTTTCACATCCTATTATTTTCCTCTATTTCTTTGCTTTAATCACTGAGGAAGGCTTTCTTATCTCTCCTTGCTATTCTTTGGAACTCTGCAATTCAAATAGGTGTATCTTTCCTTTTCTCTTTTGCCTTTCACGTCTCTTCTTTTCTCAGCTATTTGTAAGGCCTCCTCAGACAACCATTTGGCCTGTTGCATTTCTTCTTCTTGGGGATGGTCTTGATCATCACCTCCTGTACAATGTTACGAACCACCATACATAGTTCTTCAGGCACTCTGTCTATCAGATATAATCCCTTGAATCTATTTGTGACTTCCTCTGAATAGTCATAAAGGATTTGATTTAGGTCATACCTGAAGGTCTGTTGGTTTTTCCCTACTTTCTTCAATTTAAGTCTGAATTTGGCAATAGGGAGTTCATGATCTGAGCCACAGTCAGCTCCTGGTCTTGTTTTTGCTAACTCTATAGAGCTTCTCCATCTTTGGCTGCAAATAATATAATCGATCTGATTTCAGTATTTACCATCTCATGATGTCCATGCATAGCATCTTTCTTTTTCTTTTTTTTTTTTGTGTGTGTGTAATAAAGGTTTATTGAAGTATAAAGGAGATAGAGAAACTTCTGACATAGGCATCAGAAGGGGGTAGAAAGAGTACCCGCCTGCTAGCCTTCAGCTGGATGTTATATAGTCACCAGCAGTCTGTGAACTTAGAATGGCACCAGGCCCCTCACCTGTAAGATGTATTTTGGGATAACCTTGGCTCCAAATGGTTTATCTTGGGCCATAAAATGATTAACTTGAATCTTGAAGAAGGGCAGGTCACCATACAAGTTTCATTTACATAGATTAGAGGAACAATATAGGAGTATAACATACTGTTTTATCAAGTATGTTCTGAGCCCAAAAGGCAGAACCAACTTGAAGACAGAGTTTGGGGTGGATGCATAGTACATTAGCATAGCTTAAGACAAACATTTCCATAAGAAAAAGGCATTGGTTAAATTCAGGTGAAACCAGATGTCATTATGGCAACACAGAATTTTAAGAGAAACCTCCTTTTAAATTTGTATAGAGAAGTAAAAAATATCGCTAGTTTGTTTCCTCCTGCAGCTTAAGAGAGATAAAATGTCTGACACTTGCAGGCTGTTTCCTCCATTTTGGAGGCCCCTGGCCTTCCTGCCTGTTACCCTCTCATTCCCCCCTTTTCTTTTGGAGAATTATGTTGCCTAGGGAAAGGGGGCGTCGTTTTTGTTCCATAACTGCTTCCGAGCTGGGAAGGGGCGTTGTCCCTAAATTGACGAGGCAACATATTCTCCTAATCCTCATATTGAGGATATCTGATCCAGGGGCCCCAAATAGTAGTTGGAGGCAGCTGCAGCAGTAGCGGGAGTTTGAGCAACCATTTGTAACTTGAAAGCTTTCATGCGGTTAGAAACAAATCCAGTTATACAGTTACAAATACAGGGAGAAAACAGCAAAAACAAAACAATCCGAATCAAAATTAAAAGTCACATTATTTTTATAGTTAAAGTGCAGCATGTTGCACCAGTCCATTTTAGGGTTGGTAGATGTCATCAGATGAAGGAGAGGCATCACATGTAATTGCTGTCAAAGGTATTTAAACACTTGGAGAAAGTCTTTTCCTTGAAGTGGAGATGTCCACCACGGGAAGCCTTCCACTGATGAAGAGAATCTTTGTAACTTCCTTAGTCTGTTCACTATGATAGGGAAAAGCCTCAATCCATCCAGTAAAAGTATCTACCCAAACTTGTAAGCAAGAAGATCTATTAGCTTTTGGCATATGAGTAAAATCAATTTCTCAGTCCTCTTCAGGATATTTCCCACTTAGCTGTAATCCAGATCTTGCTTCCAAAACCTTTCAGCAGTCACCATGGCATAACCTGCTTTACGCTTTCCATCTCGAACAAAAGAACTGCCATCTGTAAATATTTCCATGTCACGATTGTCTAATGGGGTATCCATTAGATCTTCCCGAGATGCATAAAGTTAGGAATTGAGAACAATCATGATCAGGTGTTTCATTTTCCTTCTCAGGAAGGAAAGTGGCAGGATTTAAATTTCCACAAACTTTAAGCTTAGTTACTGGTCTTTCTAACAACAATGACTGATATTTAAGAAGCCTACTGTCTGTCATCCAAATATTAACCTCAGAAGTTAAGATTCCACTCACATCATAAGTCAGCACAGTAAGTTTTCATCCCGTTCCATCACTCATGGCAAATAGATGGGGAATCAGTGGAAACAGTGGCTGACTTTACTTTTCTGGGCTCCAAAATCACTGCAGATGCTGATTGCAGCCATGAAATTAAAAGACGCTTACTCTTTGGAAGGAACGTTACGACCAACCAAAATAGCATATTCAAAAGCAGAGACATTACTTTGCCAACAAAGGTGCATCTAGTCAAGGCTATGGTTTTTTCCAGTAGTCATGTATGGATGTGAGAGTTGCACAATAAAGAAAGCTGAGTGCAGAAGAAGAATTGATGCTTTTGAACTGTGGTGTTGGAGAAGACTCTTGAGAGCCCCTTAGACTGCAGGGAGATCCAACCAGTCCATCCTAAAGGAGATCAGTCCTGGGTGTTCATTTGAAGGACTGATGTTGAAGATAAAACTGCATCACTTTGGCCACCTGATGCAAAGAGCTGACTCATCTGAAAAGACCCTGACGCTGGGAAAGATTGAGGGCAGGAGGAGAAGGGGACGACAGAGGATGAGATTTTTGGATGGCATCACCAACTCAATGGACATGAGTTTGGGTAAACTCCGGGGGTCAGTGATGGACAGGGAGGCCTGGCATGCTGCGGTTCATGGGGTCACAAAGAGTCAGGACTGAGCCACTGAACTGAACTGAAAGCATAATTCCTGAGTAAAGAGGGATATCTTCTAGGTATTTGGCAGGCATTACAGCTTCCCCTCTCTATTGCAATATGTATAATTTAGTCTTCTGGAAGCAGCATACAAAGCTCTGCAATACCATGCTTATGAATAATGGCCATATTTCTACTGTGACATGAGAAGCAAAAAAAAAAACAAGCCAAAGTTAAACAAGCCCTGGCGCTTTAGATTTTCTTAAAACTTTTCTATCACACTCTACTTCTTCAATTTTTTCTATTAACTGGGTTCAAATGAATGCAGTATTCTTTGAAAAGTCATAATCTTCAGGTTAGCCTTCATTCAAAGTTAATGAGAAACAGGATATTTGTGCCTGGTGTTGTCTGCCCCAAGAGCTGGGATACAATCTGTCATGAAAATTCATGAAAATCCAAAATTGTGAACAGGTTTAGATTTTCCTCAGTGATATAAAAACCATCAACCACACATTTCACACTAGTCAAAAATGTGTGACATATATTTGCCTTGTTGTTATTTTTTTGATTGAAGGATTTTTACTTGATCTCCAATTAATATTTTTTACCCAATGTCAACAAAAGACGTCATTTTAGTTTGATCTAATTGATCAAGTTCATTAACTGAGGAAGATTCCAAGTGATTTCAAGATCTTTGATAAGCTTTGTGTGCCACACCACCCCCCAAATTTACATTCCTTTGCAAGAGTACCTTTAAGAAGGAAACAAATTTAGGGTCTTGGTGTCCTTGCATACTAAAGGCCTTATAAATTGAATTTCTTGGTTCATAATTGCTGTCCTTTAGAGGTGGATGATTTGTTTGACAGTCCACCCAATACAGTCACTACCTTCAGTGATGGTGCCTCAGGTACTCCCAGGGAGAGGGGAAAGAAAGTGAGGGAAAGCAGAAGAGAGAATCAGAAGTAATGAAAGGAGGGAGTAAAGTGGAAAGAGGGAGAAATTCTCATTTTTTTAACACTCAATTTTCGTATATAATTTTTGTTGGAAAAAGTTCTGAGACTAAAAATAATTTGCAGGCTCATTTATAGGAAGACTACTTCTCCATGGCCCTTTCCAGTTCTAATGCTTTGTTACTCTGTGATTCTCTGATACTCTCTCTAGTTTGAAATTCTCAGAATAGCATGGGAAAGGCTAGT
This sequence comes from Aepyceros melampus, assembly GCA_006408695.1. Lineage (NCBI taxonomy): Eukaryota > Metazoa > Chordata > Mammalia > Artiodactyla > Bovidae > Aepyceros > Aepyceros melampus. The sequence goes on along the minus strand of SJXQ01004928.1, from coordinate 118,619 downwards.
CTGAAAACATGTCTGTTTCTTTCATCTGTATATTCACCAACTGGTCTTTTCAGTCAATGAAGACAAATACATATACACATGTATACATAGATTTACATAGACATACATATATATGCAGGTAGATATATAGATATAAATCTATACATATATTTTTATATATTTACATGTAAATATATTAATTTGTTTTTTTATGGTAAAAGAAATATGGGTTCCTTTGTGACTCTTACATCTTAGGCATTTGCCATTATTCAGTTCAAAAAAGGAATAACAGGATAACAGCATACCTGCAGTGGTTTAAAGCATATTCTTAGATCCCTTTACATGTAGAAGATCCAGATTTGCCACATTTGAATAAAGCCAATGTAATTAGGAAATATTTATTTGTCCTCCTCTACTGTAGCATTTTTGCCCTGAGGCTCAGAGTCACGTCCAGTCTAGTTTGGACAGTAGATTTCAGCTTTCCTTGCTAAAAAAAATATTAAATTCATTTTAAGCATTAAAAATCTTTAGTGTTTTGTTGTTGGCCCTTTTCTACTTATTAAGAAGAAAATATATTCCCTTATTATTTTCCTTTCTGGAGTGGCCTACTTACAAGTAATAAGTTCCCCAGAGCTACAGAAGTTCAAGTCGTGGGTGGATTATCAGTTTCAGCAATGTCACAGAAAGGAATTCCTATATTATATAATGAATTTTACATAATAATTGCTTAAATCCCATTTGTCTGATGATTCTATTATCCATCTTTTGTAGAAGTTCAAAAACCTCTGCTTTTCTCACTCAAGTGTTAAGACTCTACAAATTTTATACTTTATATTCTTCACTGAACACAAAGCACAGCTCCTATTATATATTTTTATTTCAACTGTACTGGATTTTTACTGAATTTTTTTTAAGTCAAACTTCGTATACCATGAGTCACAATATCAGATTTTTCTAACATCTTTAATATTGTTTTCTTTGTTTTCTTGGAATTTCTTATCCTAATTTAATTCCATCTCATGAGAAACACATGATAATGTGGGTAAGCCCATGAGATATGCTGGGAACTCTGCCCAGCAGGCTGAAGGTATCAAGTTGTTCTGAGAATAGCTTACTAGCATAAAAGCTAGGTCCTTGTCCCAGGTATGCAAAAAGTCACAAAAAAATTCCAGCTTACTTCAAACAGCACCTATAGGAAGATAATATCTGGGTATGAGGCTAAAGATATAAGGCAGTAAACAGTACTCAAAATCGGGTAAATGTTATCATGGCAATTATGAAAAATAAGATACTTTTAGAAAGATCTCAGTCAACTACAGAAAGTACTAAGAATAGGACTGGTCCTAGCCAGAAAACAACGCAGGTGCTACAATGAAGGTGGCATCAGTACAGGGACATCCGGGGTTGTTTAGTAACTCAATTGTATCCGACTCTTTGCCACCCCATAGATTTCCCAAGTGGCACTAGTGGTAAAGAACCCACTTGCCAATACAGGAGATATAAGAGACACAGATTCCATCTCTGGGTTGGGAAGATTCTCTGTAAAATGAAATGGCAACCCACTCCAGTATTCTTGCCTGGAGAATTCCATGGACAGGGGATTCTACAGGCTACAGTCCATGGGGTCACAAAAGTGTCAGACACAAACGAAGTGACTTAGCACACAGACTTTCCTACCAGGCTCCTCTATTTATGGGATTTCCCAGGCAAGATTACTTGAGTTGGTTGCCATTTCCTTCTCCAGGGGATCTTCCCAACCCAGAGATTTAAACCACCTCTCCTGCATTGGCAGGCAGATTCTTTACCACTGAGCCACCAGAGAAACCCAGGACATATGTTAGGCACGGACTACATCAGAGTCACCCAGGTGTCACAAATATGGTCTGTCCTGATGCCAATCAAACTTCTTAGGCTCACCATGTATACTTTGCTATGGCAGAATTGACTCAGGGCTTGTACATGTCTGGGCTTGGAATGAAGAACATTTGTGACTACAGCTTTACAGGGTTGTTTAAAAAGAGTTGAAAGTCGACCCAATAAATGCACATTTTTCAATATCAGCTTTCTAAACACGCATTATTTTTTCAGAATTTTTAAGCCCTTCTCTCAAAATTCTTAATTCTGCCAATTCATGATTGCTGATCTGAATATTATGGTCCAATTTTAAAATCCTAAAGCATTTCCCAGTTTGAGAAAATAAAGTTAAGAATGGAATCTGTTCTAGTTGGCACTTCTACATTGTTTTCACTGCCCTGTAGGAAAGTACTGACAGCACTTGTGACTTGGGGGCATGATTTTTGACAAATGTTCATACAACTATACAATAAAAAGGCACATCAGCACAAAGTTTTGGGCCTAAAAGGTCTCAACAAGTTTCTCTAAAAACCTTGGCTCATTTTCCCCCCTTTCTAGTTTTCAGAGTGATGATGAACTCTAACTACAAATTTTCCTGTTCTCTCTTCTCTTGCATTTCTAAACTGGAATTCTCGAAATTAATTTTCTAGTCATATTTTTTATCAGTTCAGTTCAGTCACTCAGTCATGTCTGACTATTTGCAACCCCATGGAATGCAGCACACCAGGCCTTCCTGTCATCACCAACTCCAGGAGTTTACCCAAACTCATTTCCATTGAGTCGGTGATGCCATCCAATCATCTCATTCTCTATCATCCCCTTCTCCTCCTGCCTTTAATCTTTCCCAGCATCAGGGTCTTTTCCAATGAGTCAGTTCTTCACATTAGGTGGCCAAAGTATTGGAGTTTCAGCTTCAGCATTAGTCCTTCCAAGGTATATTCAGGACAAATTTACTTTAGGATAGACTGGTTGGATCTCCTGCATTCCAAGGGACACTCAAGAGTCTTTGCCATCACCACAGTTCAGAAGCATCAAATCTTTGGTGCTCAACTCTCTTCATAGTCCAACACTAACATTCAACATGACAATGGAAAAACCATAGCTTTGACTCGATGGATCTTTGTTGACAAAGTAATGTTTCTGCTTTATAATATGCTGTCTAATATGCTTCTATGTTGATCATAGCTTTATTCCAAGGAGCAAGCGTTTTTTAATTTCGTGTCTACAGTCAACATCTGCAGTGATCTTGGAGCCCAAAAAAATAGTCTCTCACTGTTTCCATTGTTTCTCCATCTATTTGCCATGCAGTGATCTCTGGTTCCTCTGCCTGTTCTAAATCCAGCTTGAACATCTGATAGTTCATGGTTCACAACTGTTGAAGCCTGGCTTGGAGAATTTTGAGTATTACATTGCTAGCATGTGAGATGACTGCAACTGTGTGGTGGTTTGAACATTCTTTGGCACAGCCTTTCTTAGGGACTGGAACAAAACTGACCTTTTCCAGTCCTGTGGGCACCGCTGAGTTCTCCAAATTTGCTGGAATATAATTGCATTATATGAGATTTTGAACTTCCAGATTGCCAAGCTGGTTTTAGAAAGGCAGAGGAACCAGAGATCAAATTGCCAACAACAGCTGGATCATCGAAAAAGCAAGAGAGTTCCAGAAAAAAATATATTTCTGCTTTATTGACTATGCCAAAGCCTCTGACTGTGTGGATTACAATAAACTGTGGAAAATTCTGAACGAGATGGGAATACCAGAACACCTGACCTGCCTCTTGAGAAATCTATATGCAGGTCAGGAAGCAACAGTTAGAACTGGACATGGAACTATAGACTGGTTCCAAATAGGAAAAGGAATACATCAAGGCTGTATATTGTCACCCTGCTTATTTAACTTATATGCAGAGTACATCATGAGAAACGCTGGGCTGGAAGAAGCACAAGCTGGAATCAATATTGCTGGGAGAAATATCAATAAGTTCAGATATGCAGATGGCACCACCTTATGGCAGAAAGTGAAGAGGAACTAAAAAGCCTCTTGAAGAAAGTGAAAGAGGAGAGTGAAAAAGTTGGCTTAAAGCTCAACATTCAGAAAACGAAGATCATGGCATCTGGTCCCATCACTTCATGGCAAATAGATGGGGAAACAGTGGAAACAGTGTCAGACTTTATTTTCCTGGTCTCCAAAATCACTGCAGATGGTGATTGCAGCCATGAAATTAAAAGACGCTTACTCCTTGGAAGGAAAGTTATGACCAACCTAGTTAGCATACTCAAAAGCAGAGACATTACTTTGCCAACAAAGGTGCGTTTAGTCAAGGCTATGGTTTTTCCTATGGTCATGTATAGATGTGAAAATTGGACTGTGAAGAAAGCTGAGAGCTGAAGAATTGAAGCTTTTGAACTGTGGTGTTGGAAAAGACTCCTGAGAGTCCCTTGGACTGCAAGGAGATCCAACCAGTTCATTCTGAAGGAGATCAGTCTTGGGTGTTCTTTGGAAGGAATGATGCTAAAGCTGAAACTCCAATACTTTGGCCATATCACACAAAGAGTTGACTCCTTGGAAAAGACTCTGATGCTGGGAGGGATTGGGGGCAGGAGGAGAAGGGGATGACAGAGGATGAGATGGCTGCATGGCATCACCGACTCAATGGACATGAGTCTGAGTGAACTCTGGGAGTTGGTGATGGACAGGGAGGCCTGGCATGCTGCAATTCATGGGGTTCCAAAGAGTCAGACAGGACTGAGTGACTGAACTGAACTAACTGCAGCACTTTCATGGCATCATCTTTCAGGAGTTGAAATAGCTCAACTGGAATTCCATCACCTCCACTAGCTTTGTTCATAGCGATGCTTCCTAAGGTCCACTTGACTTCGCATTCCAGGATGTCTGGCTCTAGGTGAGTGATCACACCATCATGGTTATCTGGGTCATGAAGATCTTTTTTGTATAGTTCTTCTGTGTATTCTTACCACCTCTTCTTAGTATCTTCTGCTTCTGTTAGGTCCATACCATTTCTGTCCTTGATTGTGCTCATCTTTGCATGAAATATTCCTTTGGTATCTCTAATTTTCTTGAAGAGATCTCTAGGCTTTCACATCCTATTATTTTCCTCTATTTCTTTGCTTTAATCACTGAGGAAGGCTTTCTTATCTCTCCTTGCTATTCTTTGGAACTCTGCATTCAAATAAGTGTATCTTTCCTTTTCTCTTTTGCCTTTCATGTCTCTTCTTTTCTCAGCTATTTGTAAGGCCTCCTCAGACAACCATTTGGCCTTGTTGCATTTCTTCTTCTTGGGGATGGTCTTGATCATCACCTCCTGTACAATGTCATGAACCACCATACATAGTTCTTCAGGCACTCTGTCTATCAGATATAATCCCTTGAATCTATTTGTGACTTCCACTGAATAGTCATAAGGGATTTGATTTAGGTCATACCTGAAGGTCTGGTGGGTTTTCCCTACTTTCTTCAAATTAAGTCTGAATTTGGCAATAGGGAGTTCATGATCTGAGCCAATCAGCTCTTGATCTTGTTTTTGCTAACTCTATAGAGCTTCTCCATCTTTGGCTGCAAATAATATAATCGATCTGATTTCAGTATTGACCATCTCGTGATGTCCATGCATAGCATCTTTCTTGTGTTGTTGGAAGAGATTGCTTGCTACGACCAGTGTGTTCTCCTGGCAAAACTCTGTTAGCCTTTGCCCTGCTTTGTTTTGTACTCCAAGACCGAATTTGCCTCTTACTCCAGGTATCTCTTGACTTCTTACTTTTGCATTCCAGGTCCCTGTAATGAAACGGACATCTTTTTGAGTGTTAGTTCTAGAAGGTCTTGTAGGTCTTCATAGAACTGTTCAACTTCCGCTTCTTCAGCATTACTGCCTGAGGTGTAGACTCAGATTACTGTATATTGAATGGTTTGCCTTGGAAATAAACAGAGATCATTCTGTCATTCTTGAGGTTGCATCCAAGTACTGCATTTTGGACTCTTTTGTTGACTATGATGGCCACTCCATTTCTTCTAAGAGATTCTTGCCCACAGTAGTTGATATAATGGTCATCTGAGTTAAATTCACCCATTCCGTTCCATTTTAATTTGCTCCTTCCTAAAATGTTGATGTTCCCTCTTGCCACCTTCTGTTTGACCACTTCCAATTTGTCTTGATTCCTGGACCTAACATTCCAGGTTCCTATGCAATATTGCTCTTTACAGCATCGGAATTTACTTCCATCACCAGTCACATCCACAACTGGGTGTTGTTTTTGCTTTGCTCTGTCTCTTCATTCTTTCTGGAGTTATTTCTCCACCAATCTCCAGTAGAGTCGAATACGACTGAGCGACTTCACTTTCACTTTTCACTTTCATGCATTGGAGAAGGAAATGGCAACCCACTCCAGTGTTCTTGCCTGGAGAATCCCAGGGACGAGGGAGCCTGGTGGGCTGCCATCTATGGAGTCACACAGAGTTGGACACAGCTGAGTAACTAACACTGATGACGATGACTGTTTCCTGACTGCTTTTCATGTCTGTATCCCTCTATCCACTAATCAGTAACTTCTTGTGCCTGCTCTTTGGAACACAGGGAAGGCTTAGGAGACTAAAGCCTTTTTTCTATATAAACAGACTTCACTTTCACTTTTCACTTTCATGCATTGGAGAAGGAAATGGCAACCCACTCCAGTGTTCTTGCCTGGAGAATCCCAGGGACGAGGGAGCCTGGTGGGCTGCCATCTATGGAGTCACACAGAGTTGGACATGCCTGAAGTGACTTAGCAGCAGCAGCAGCAGCAGCAACAGCAGGTGTCAAGTATGATACTAGACTCAGGAACAAAAACTGCCATCTTCAAAGACCCCACAGTGTAGTGGGACAATGGATAAGAAAGAAAGATTTACAATATGGTGTGATAAGTGCTTAAGGACATTTATTTCCCAGTTTTTCCCATATTATAAATGATGTGGAAAGAAAATGTGTGGCTTAGGAAAAAGACTGATATTTTTGTCTTGTTCTAATCCTGTTCTCTTACTAGTTAATAAAATAACCTTGTAATCCTTAAGAATCTTGTTCATGAATAAGGTGAGGATAACCACAATAAAATTAGGTGGCCTATTTACAATTTTTCAAGTGTAAACATTATAGGTAAGTTGACATTAATGTCATAGGTGAAACCTTGAAAACTGTGGTGAGATTTTCAGAATGTACACACTATAGAAAATATAATGCAACTGAGATATCTGTTTATACAAATCAATTTTTAAAAATGTTGTACAACAGTTTTTGAACATTGACTTATAATTAATTGCAGTTTAAAGTACTCAACAAAACCTTAGAATCCATCTACAATCTTTAGGCCTGCTGAGTGCTTCTGAAGTCTCCAGCAGTTTTGCTTAAATGAAATAGAAAGTTAAAAATGAAAGAGTGTTTATCTCTAAGAATCAAGGTTAGCTAAGAATTCAACCTTGGCCTAGTCAGTTCTAGATCCCACAAATAGAAGGATGCCTACTTCCTCCTTGGCTGAGCAAGATGTTTCTTCCTAAGGTATAGACTCACCTGTGTCCAGGAGTTTCAGCAGAGGCATGCATCAGCGGTGGACTTCTGCAGGGTTGGAGGCACTTAGTGAGGCAAACCTGCACAGGACCTTTTGAAGGAGGTCACCATTATTTTCATTACTTCCACCTTAGTTGGGCTTCATGTCAAACAACAAGGAAGGAACAAAACCCAGCTCATCAATAGAAAACTGGATTAAAGATTTACTGATCATGGCCCTGCCCATCAGAAGAAGACCCAGTTTCCTCCTCAGTCAGTCTCTCCCATCAGGAAGCTTCCATAAGCCAGCTATCCTTATCCATCAGAGGGCAGACAGAATGAAAACCAAATCACAGAAAACTAACCAAAGTGATCACATGAACCACAGCCTTGTCTAACTCAATGACACTATGAGTCATGCATTGTAGGGCCACCCAAGACCGACGTGTCATGGTGGAGAGTTCTATGAAACGTGGTCCGCTAGAGAAGGGAAAAGCAAACCACATCAGTATTCCTGGCTTGAGAGCCCCATGAACAGTATAAACAGGCAAAAAGTAGAAGAAAGATGAACTCCCCAGGTCAGGAGGTACCCAATAGACGGCAGCCTATTAGGCTCCTCCATCCATGGGATTTTCCAGGCAAGAGTACTAGAGTGAGGTGCCACTGCCACCTACTCATTACAAAACTAACACGTTAAATATTGAAAATACCATAAGGGTAAAATTGTTCCAAAACTATAAAATNCTGTAGCCCACCAGACTCCTCCATTCATGGAATATTCTAGGCAAAAGTACTGGAGTGGGTTGCCGTTTCCTTCTCCATACTCCAGTATTCTTGCCTGGAGAACCCCATGGACTGAGAAGCCTAGTAGGTTACAGTCCACGGGGTCGCAAAGAGTCGGACACGACTGAGCGACTTCACCTATACACCTGAAAACTAATGCAATATTATATGTTAATTATACAGTGGAAAGTGTTAGTTGCTCGGTCGTGTCCAACTCTTTGTGACCCCATAGACTGTAGCCTGTCAGGCTCTTCTGTCCATGGAGGCTTGGATTTTCCAGACAACAATACCGGAGAGGGCTGCCATTTCCTCCTCCAGGGGATCTTCTTGAACCAGGGATTGAACCTTGGTCTCCTTATTGTGGTGATCAATTCACAGTTCATATGAATATTTAACCACTATGTTGTACACTTGAAAATTAATATAATATTATATGTCAATTAGATCTCAATTTAAAAAGAGGAAATTTTTTTATATGTGGCTACAAGGATAAAAATGGAGAATGTTATGCTAAGCAAAACAAGCCAGTCACAGAAAGACAAATGATGTATTATCTCACTTACATATAGAATCTTTAAAAAAAAAAAAAGTTTCAACTCACAGTGACAGACAGTAAAATAGAGGCTACCAGAGGCTGGGGACTGGGACAGGGACAAGTAGATAGGGAAAAAGGGGAGCTGAGAGTCCCTTGGACTGCAAGGAGATCCAACCAGTCCATTCTGAAGGAGATCCACCCTGGGATTTCTTTGGAAGGAATGATGCTAAAGCTGAAGCTCCAGTACTTTGGCCACCTCATGAAAAGAGTTGACTCACTGGAAAAGACCCTGATGCTGGGAGGGATTGGGGGCAGGAGGAGAAGCGGACGACCGAGGATGAGATGGCTGGATGGCATCACTGACTCAATGGACGTGAGTCTAAGTGAACTCCGGGAGTTGGTGGTGGACAGGGAGGCCTGGAGTGCTGCAATTCATGGGAGTCGCAAAGAGTCGGACATGACTGAGCGACTGAACTGAACTGAATGGTGAAGTGAAGTGAAGTTGCTCAGTCGTGTCCAACTCTTTGTGACCCCATGGACTGTAGCCTACCAGGCTCCTCAGTCCATGGGATTAGAGGCCTGGAGTGCTGCAATTCATGGGAGTCGCAAAGAGTCGGACATGACTGAGCGACTGAACTGAACTGAATGGTGAAGTGAAGTGAAGTTGCTCAGTCGTGTCCAACTCTTTGTGACCCCATGGACTGTAGCCTACCAGGCTCCTCAGTCCATGGGATTTTCCACACAAGAATACTGGAGTGGGTTGCCATTTCCTTCTTCAGGGGATCTTTCCAACCCAGGGATCGAACCTGGGTCTCCAGCATTGTAGGCAGACGCTTTACCGTCTGAGCTACCAGGAGCTAATGGTGGAAAGGTGCAAACTTTGAGTTACAAGATGAATAAATTCTGGAAACTAATGTACAGCATAGTGACCATAGTTAATGTATTTTGTACTTAAAATATGTGTATATATACACATACACAAAATGTAACTATGTGAGGTGATGCATATGTTTATCAACTTGATTGTGGTATCATTTCACAATGTATACATATATCAAAACATAACATTTTATTAGCTTTTATTTGTCAATCATACCTCAATAAAGCTGGAAAAATAAACTAATTAAAATAATCCATTAAATTCCTATTTGTTTAATGATAATTCAAAAATACACACATACCCTAATGTTCACTGCAGCACTATTTACAATAGCCAGGACCTGGAAACAACCTAGATGTCCATCAACCAATGAATAGATAAAGAAGTCGTGGTACATATACACAATGGAATGTTACTTGGGCATAAAAAGGAACACATCTGAGTCAGTTGAAATGAAGTGGATAAACCTAGAGCCTGTTATACAGTGTGAAGTAAGTCAGAAAGAGAAAAATATCATATATTAACACATACATATGGAATCTAGAAAAATAGTACTGATGAATCTATTGCAGGGCAGGAATAAAGACTCAGATGTACAGGAAGGACTTGAGGACACAGCAGGGGAAGATGAGGGTGGGACAAATTGAGATAGTAGCACTGACATATATATACTATCATATGTAAAATATATAACTAGTGGGAACCTGCTATATAGCCAAGGAGCTCTGTCTAGTGCTCTGTGATGACCTAAAGGAGTGGGGTGGGGCTTGGGGAGTGGAGGGAAGCTCAAGAGGGAGGGGATATATGTATACATAAGACTGATTCACGTGGTTGTATAGCAGAAACTAACACAGCATTTTAAAACAATTATCTTCCAATTAAAACTTTTTAAAATGTACTTAAGTTCTAAACACAAAACATTTCTCATAACATTCTCCTTTTCCATATCCCCCAACAACCTCTGTTGTTAATACCTTCTCATTTTAGACATTATGTCCTCTGGACACCTGTCCACATGTCAGTGTCTGGGTTCAGTCACCTTTTTCTCTGCTTCTACTTCTTTATGTTTTCCTTTATCAACTAAATATGTATTTGTGCATATTTCCATTCCATTAGACTGAAAATTCTATGTCTTATTCACCATACTAGGCACTTAACAATTATTTGTTGAATTAATAAACAAAAAATACTTCATATTTAAGAATGTCTCTTTGAAACCCTCAAAATACAGATTTTCTACTGTGTACTTAGTTTGCAACCTTCTTTCCCCTTTATTCTTTTATGTAACTGAGCTAGATAATTCATTGCTTATTATTTTATTGAATTGTTTTACTTTTCTTGATATGTTCTGCCAAAATACACTGTCCTTTTTAAAACTAGAATTTGAATATTAGGAAGCCAGGTAAAATTGTGATAACATTGATAAATAACGTGATGATTTTCAGGTAGATGGAACAATCATCTGGATTGTAAGTAGCATTTCACCTCCTATTGTCTGTGCCTAAAAAAAGTCTACCTGAATCAGGCTTATAAGACAGAAAATCGATACCATAGAGTTATTTTGATGGTCAGTTCTATATTAGATTAGCCATTTGGAAAAAGGATTGTTTGGCAATTCCTTTGACAGAATTAATACTTTAATAAAGTAACTGAATGTTCTAGAAATAAGGGACATGAAAATTAATCCTCATCTAACAGACTCAGAATGACTAAGTCACATAATAGAGTAGTGACAAAGCAGACTTATGATCTTAGATTCAATTTTCTTTCTACATCAATATCAAATCAATAATTAACATTAGTTGTTATTTCAATCTTTCTTGTCAACCATTACTGACAAATTCATTAACTATTTCTTTCACGTTTCTGTTATAATAGGTTTATACCAATACAGATCCTCTGTGGAAGGAAACATATCCTACTTTGTCCCCTAGTCTCTAGCTGTGTAGGCGCATAATAAATTATTTGATAATAAGAGAATGAAAGAACTCCATCAATCAATCCATCCATCCCCCACCAAACCAGGCACAGAAAAGCCTTCTTAATCACAGAGGAAATGTGAAAACAACTTATTCAGAAATCTGTTCTTCCTAAAAACAAATGAATCTTCCAGATAATCCTACTTCACTCTGCTCTTCAGCACCTAACCCTCACAACTCCAATGTGAACCCCTGTCCCCTCCACCACCACCATTCGCCTAATGAGGGAGTTATTTTCATTTTTAGCCAGAACAAAATAACCTGAGAAGTTTTCTGGGTCATTATTCCCTGGGTGAAAATTCAGCTTAAAAAAAAAAAATTCATAGTTAGATATTGTAGATAAGTTTTAAGTTAGAGCTATTTATACAATTTGTTTTACATATATAGTTAAAAGTTCACATATATAGAATGTTTATATTAAATCCTGTTAAGCTGTTGGTCTTTTTGGAGTTTAACAAATTCACCACTCTTCCCAGGTTTATGTTATCTGCAAATTTCATGGGCATGTCACAAATGTCTGTATCAAAGTAACTGATGATAATGTTGAATAGAAAAAGAAAAATTAGTTTATGTTCCAAAAACTTGCAAGGATAGGTGCAGATCACTAAAGGTAGTAGGTAGAATTTATCTATGTCACTGATCAAAGAAGATAGTGATTTTTCAAAAAACAAAAATACTTCTGCTTTTTCTATAAATAATACCTTTCTTAAATGAAGGTTAACTAAAAATTCTCAATCTACATGCTGTACTACAATTTTACACTATTAAATGCATTCAATATATTTTTAATCAAAGCATCAATAAAATATATACCTGATACTTCCTTCAAAAACAGTCCATAGAAATTCTGAAAACTGCCTGCAAGCCTGCGGTTGAGGATTTCCAGACCTGCAGAGTCTGAGTTCTCAAAATATCAGACTTCTCAGGGCAATATCCCCACTAAACCAGAGATTACCAGGAACGGGACCCAGTACACACTATTTCAGAATGTTTTTTATGCTGTTTCTTTTCCTGTGAATGAATATGTATTATATTCTTACTGTGTACGAAGTACTGTTATCACATAGAATATATGTAAATTTTTAAAACATATGCCCTGTCTTCAAAGTTATCTCAATGTAGTTAGAAAGACAGAAAGGCATGTATATAAACAAATGAAATAAATAAAGTATTATACATATAAGTATACACCTGGTATCAGAAATCTACAAAGGGAAAAAGTATCAATTCTGCCAGAAAGTATCAGAAAAGGATGTATAGAATCAGAAACTCTTTAATCAAGTTCTAAATAATAATAGCAATAATAACACAAGCAAGGTAGGTGAAATGTATTATGCCTATTTCACTTAATCTTTTTAACATCTTATATGATAAGTACAATTATTATCCCAATTTTACAAATTAGAAACTGAGGATCAGTACAGTTAATTAACATTAACCTATAGCTAGTAAACAATGGAGCTGAGACCTGAACCCAGGGTTTTCTAACTCCAGAGCTGACATTCTTAAGTATCACAGTGTCAGTGATATTTCAGATGACACACAAGTTGTAGGAGAAGGAAGCTTAGGGAAAGAGACCTAAAGATAGAGAAAGAAATTAAACACAATAATTTCCCTGGATACATGGTAGTATCGCTAACAGAAAATAGAGTATGAAAACAGAAACGATTTTTGTAGTGAAGAAAAGAAAGATGATGTGCCAGGTTTTGACCATATTGAATTTTAGTGTCTGTGAAATATCCAAGGGCAGTGTCTAGGATGCAGAGAATAAACAGGTTAGAGTTTAGGAGACACACTGAGCTCGGAGTGGGGTTTACTCTCTGAGTCCTAGATGTGTCTCACCCACACATACACGTGGAAGAAAAAAGCAGCTAAAACCACACTTTCAAGAAGAATATATAGCATGAGAAGAGGGATAACAATTGGGATCTCAGAAATACCATTATTTAGACAAAACTAGAATAATAGTTATGAGTTATCACTATCTATATACTTTTTCTTTATAATATTATCATTGGTGCAAATTCACAATTATTGACAACTTATTTGAGAAATGTTTTATAGCCAATGAGACAAGCCCCCTGGGCTTAAGGGTTAGCTTTTGCTAACCACTGTATTTCAAGCACTTAGCATGATGTCAGCACATGATAGGTACTCAATAATAAATGAATAAGAGAGAAAATGAAACATAAATCTCATCACAAATGGGGAGAGGCATGATAGAGTGCCGTCAAGGGATTCCAAGGTTTTAAGAATAAAGCATACAGAATAGATATAAATATTTGAAAACCATTACAAATATAAATAAAAATCCTCTGATAATCCAGAAAATTTCCTTTAACTAGAAATATAAAAAATATAAAATAAACATAATGAATAATACATAAAGGACATATTGTATCCAAATCTCTAGTTTTTTATCAGCTAGACATGTTGCAGGGAGAACAGGAGAGGGTTTCAGATGCAACTTCAAAAAGTTTAATAAAATTCTTTATCTCAGGGGACTTCAAAGATCCTATTTGATTTTTGACTTTGATAACTAGGTAAATATACCTTCAAAGAACTCCCCACTCCCCAATCAATTCCTAAAAGCAGAAACTGTACAGTTCACGTTTTCAATCGCAATCCACGAAGGCTTGAATCCTTTTTTTGACAATGTTTAATGGAGACAAATTAAATCATGATGACTGAAAATACTCTAACACTTTCCAGAATAACCACTGATTCAAAGCAAAACTATAATGAGAGACTATCTGAAAAATAACAAAAATGGGTCCATCATATCAAAACCTGTGATTGGTTTCCTGGGTTGGATTTCAGACATAATTCAAAGCTTTCAATGTTTTTTCAGCATTATTTATAATATTAAAAATTGAAACAGAATAATAACAATAAGGCAATTGTTATTCAAAGAGGGCAGAGAAGAGGGTGACAGAGGATGAGATGACTGAATAGCATCACCAATTCAATGAATATGAACTTGGGCAAATCCCAAGAGATGATGCGGGACAGGGAGGCCTGGTGTACTGCAATCCATGGGATGACAAAGAGTCAGACATGACATGGCAACTGAATAACAACAACAATTCGAACATTAAAACATACTTTTAAATCATTTTCAATGGCATTGAAAGAGTTCACACTATAATATGTATAAAATGTAGTATCCAAAACTAAGTATATTATCATATGTGGTTAAATGAGAGATGATAGGCAATAATAACTTCTCTGATAATTCTGAGAGAAATAGAAAGCAAAGGAATAGAGAAATAATGGCATAAATATATATAAGAAAAGCAAATTTTATGACCAAACATACTTTCTATATGCAAAATCATTTTAAAAAGTAGTTCAGATATGACTGATGTATGTTTCAAACATGAAACCCTCAATACAATTTTCTAAATAAGCATATAAAAATTTTAGTACTCAAACTGTTATTATTTTCTTCTCAATATGCTAAAATTAATCTATTATGACTGTGACCAACCTCAAGAAAATCATACAGCTAATCTCTATGGGAGTTATAACAAAGACAAATGATTTTATTTCCATGGGTACAGATGTCACTGCATACTCTAAAGGTAAGTTTTAAGAACAAGAACTGAAAATGGATAGGCCATCTTAGGTCAAAACTATTAACTAATCTAATAAGTATTTCTAAAAAAGAAAAAAAACCTATGAGACGAAAGTAAAAGTTAATAGCAATAAGTGAGTAAAAAGAGAAATTGGACTTTTCTAATGAAATAGAATTCTGCAGTTCATATCACTTATGGCAATTATTTCACTTCAACCTGGTAGAAAGTCTTTGATAGCCAACAAATTTGACATGGAAAATCAGTGCTATTAACAAAGAATCCAGAATTCACAGTAATTTTAGCTTTTAAAATTTATACCAAAAAATCATACATAAAACGGGTGATTATACAGTATTGTGAAATTTCATAGTCTACAATCTTTTTAAGAGTATAATGTAGATTTTAGTAATTACAGTAGATAAATATTACTTCTGGACTATTTACATGAAACATCACAAAGAACCAGCCTGTTAAAAAAAGCCTCAAAATACGCATTTTTTTTTTTAGTTCACTGGCATTATATCTCCATTTCCAGTCATTAAAGGAAATATCTTTAAAACAGCTAAAAAGGAAAAGACTATCACACCTTGAGAGTAAACAGATAAAATTCAATAATACTGGTTTCCTCTCCCTTCTGAAATACTTGCCAGAATCATAGCCACATAAAGAATGCATGTCTAATGGTGAGTATAAGTTGCTCAGCAAAGGAAAATGCACCAGATGCAATCAAACTTGCTAATCAGCTTTCTAACAAACTTGCTAACAAGATGGGACATTATCCTGGACTATCTGAGTGGGATTACCTGTAGTCACAGGGGTCATTATAAGTGAAATAGGGAGGCATGACAATCAGTTAGAGAGACATCTGAAGATGCTACGCTGCTGGTTTTATTTTAATTAATTTTTATTTTTCAGTTTGTTTTGCTTTACAATACTGTATTCGTTTTGCTATACATTGACATGAATCAGCCACGAGTGTACATGAACTCCCAATCCCAACCCCTACCTCCGCCCTCCCGCCCCACACCATCTCTCTGGATTATCCCCGTGCATCAGTCCCAAGCATCCTGCATCCTGCATTGAACCTAGACCTGCGATTCGTTTCACTTATGATATCATACATGTTACACTGCCACTCTCCCAAATCATCCCACCCTCTCCCTCTCCCACAGAGTCCAAAAGGCTGTTCTAGACATCTGTGTCTCTTCTGCTGTCTCGCATACAGGTTTATCATTACCATCTTTCTAAATTCCATATATATGTGTAAGTATACTGTATTGGTGTTTTTCTTTCTGGCTTACTTCACTCTGTATAATCGGCTCCAGCTTCATCCACCTCATTAGAACTGATTGAAGTGTATTCTTTTTAATGGCTGAGTAATCCAAAGAATACATACAGATGGCTAACAAACACATGAAAAGATGCTCAACATCACTCATTATCAGAGAAATGCAAATCAAAACCACAATGAGGTACCATTTCACACCAGTCAGAATGGCTGCGATCCAAAAGTCAACACGCAATAAATGCTGGAGAGGGTGTGGAGAAAAGGGAACCCTCTTACACTGTTGGTGGGAATGCAAATTAGTACAGCCACTATGGAGAACAGTGTGGAGATTCCTTAAAATATTGCAAGTAAAACTGCCTTATGACCCAACAATCCCACTGCTGGGCATACACACCGAGGAAACCAGAATTGAAAGAGACACGTGTACCCCAATGTTCATCGCAGCACTATTTATAATAGCCAGGACATGGAAGCAACCTAGATGTCCATCAGCAGATGAATGGATAAGAAAGCTGTGGTACATATACACAATGGAGTATTACTCAGCCATTAAAAAATATATATTTTAAAAAGGAAAATTACACTTTAATTCTAGTTCATGTATTTTCACTGCAAACGCTTATTTAAATAAGATTAAACTTCACAGGAGATCAAACCAGTCTGTCCTAAAGAAAATAAACCCTGAATATTCATTGGAAGGACTGATGCTGAAGCTGAAGCTCCAATACTTTGGTCACCTCAGGCAAAGAGCCAACTCACTGGAAAATATACTGATGCTGGGAAAGATTGAGGGCAGGAGGAAAGGGAGCAAAAGAGAATGAGATGGTTGGATAGCATCACCAGTTCAATGGACATGAGTTTGAGCAAACTCTGGGAGATAGTGGATAGGGAAGCCTACCATGCTGCAGTCCATGGGGTCACAAAATGTTGCACACGACTTAGTGTTGGACATGACTTAGTGACTTAACAAAAAAAAATTTTTCACATAAAGTTACACTTACACAGAACAAACAAATTTCGAGTAAAATTTTCATGTGCTTTAAATCTGTTACTCTGAATGTTTTAAAGTTTTAATCATTCTTTATGAAAATGTTCCATTTTTGCTTTCCCTCTACATTTTCATATCTTCTCCAATGGCTTCTCTTGTGTCTTTCCTCCTGTATTAGCCCTCTGAGACCCTGTACCTACATTTTCTGAGACTTTATTTACACAAAATAACTTCTTTCATATTTTTGGTCTTCCCTTTCCTCTTCATACTTCCTGCTCACATTTCCTTGATCCTTCAACTTTATGCCTCCCCTTTGGCATCAAATATGGTTCTGAGTTTCCACCAACCAACCAATCAACAAATAAACAAAGTTTGGCTGATTTAAAGAGAAAAAATTTACTAAAAATGTATTATCAGAGATAATATCAAGTATTGTTGAAAGTGTAGAGCAACTCTCCTTACAGGGTTGATAGAAATGCTAATTTGTAAAATTATTTTGGCAAATTGTTTATAAATTATTTGTGGGCAATGAAGGAGAAAAAAATCTAAAAGCATGTTTAAAACCTATTCCTTAGAAGACACCTCTATAACTGGCCCTGCATAGAGACAATAGAACCCACAATGCCACCACTAAAAGCTAAGATTTCTGAACACTGTTCACAGAAAAAGGGTCACTGCTGCCTCTGTGGCCTGGTGTAGCTGCCTCTTTTAATGTCAACTCACCAGTGGTCCTGGATCCTGCCCCTTAATATAGAGATTATACCAAACACAGGAAAAGGTTTCAGAAACCAAGTAATCAAAAAGCAATCAAATATCCCATATTTCTCCTTGCTGTTGTTTCAGTTGTTGTGTCTAGCTCTTTGAGACCCCATGAACTGCAGCATGCCGGGCTTCCCTGTCCTTCACTATCTAGCAGAGTTTGCTCAAATCCTTGTCCACTGACACACTGATGTCATCCAACTATTTCATGCTCTGTTGCCCCCTTCTCCTCCTGCCCTCAATCTTTCCCAGCATCAGAGTCTTTTCCAATGAGCTGGCTCTTCTTATCAGGTAGCCAAAGTATTAACTTTGACCAAAACTTAAGCTTCAGTATCACTCCTTCCAATGAATATTCAAGGTTGATTTCCTTTAGGATTGACTGGTTTGACCTCCTTGCTGTCCAAGGACTCTCAGAGTCTTCTCCAGCATCACAATTCAAAGGCATCAATTCTTCAGTGTTCAGCCTTCTTTATGGTCCAACTCTCACATCTGTACATGACTACTGGAAAAACTCATAGCTTTGACCATATAGACCTTTGTTGGCAAAGTGAGGTCTCTGCTTTTTAATATGCTGTCTAGGTTCATCATAGCTTTTGCTCCAAGGACCAAGCATTTTGGAGCCCATAAAGTCTGTCACTGTTTCCATTTTTTCCTCATCTATTTGCCATGAAGTGATAGGACTAGGTGCCATGATCATGAACATTTTTTAAATGTTGAGTTTTAAGCCAGCTTTTTCACTCTCCTCTTTCACCTTCATCAAGAGGCTCTTTAGTTCCTCTCACTTTCTGACATTAGGATGGCATCATCTACATATCTGAAGTTGATATTTCTTACAGCAAACTTGATTCCATCTTGTGAGTTATCCAGCTCAGCATTTCACAGGATGTACTCTGCATATAAGCTGAATAAGCAGGATGACAACATACAGCCTTGAAATACTCCTGTCCCAATTATGAACATTAGGATGGCATCATCTACATATCTGAAGTTGATATTTCTTACAGCAAACTTGATTCCATCTTGTGAGTTATCCAGCTCAGCATTTCACAGGATGTACTCTGCATATAAGCTGAATAAGCAGGATGACAACATACAGCCTTGAAATACTCCTGTCCCAATTATGAAACAGTCCGTTGTTCCATATCCAGTTCTAACTGTTGCGTCTTGACCTGCATACAGGTTTCTCAGTAGGCAGGTTAAGGTGGTCTGGTATTCCTATCTCCTACCACATCTTAAACCTGCAACTATCTTTTAATGGCCATCTTTTTTACCTCAAACAATTCTTACTTAATAATCTTATGTGTCTTCACAGAATCAATCCCTGTCTGTATATCAGTGGCTCCCAAATTTGTGTCTCTGCTTGGCCACTGTGGGACTTCAATCAAGTCTCAATGTGGGTTCTTTTTCAGATCAAATATTTCTTTATGTCAAAGAGAACTCCTATGGGAATTTGCCATTTGACACAGGTAGCTAAACTCAGCACTCCATGACAACCTAGAGGGATGGGATGAGGTGAAAGAGGGGAAGCAGGTTCAAGAGGGACAGGACATATGTATACCTGTGACTGATTCATGTTGATGTATAGCAGAAACCAAAACAAAGTTGCAGAGCAATTATCCTCCAATATTTTTTTTTTTAAAGAAAAGAATTCCTAGCTTGGCTATTCATACATATATCTAGGGGACATGGATCTCCTTTCAAGTACAAAGAGGAATTACCTACAGTCTGTTCTCACTGGAGACCTCAGTCAAGACTAACGTGCTAACTATTTTCCAAAGCTTGGTTGAGACAGATAATATTTAAGAAAGACATTCTGAAGGACAGACAAATATTTATTCTTTAAGATTCTTCAGACTTTATCCTTATGTTAAACTACCTACCCAGAACAATGACCTTCTGACCTCCTAAAAATTGTTTTTATAAGCTAACTTAAGAAAAAGTCATAATCACTTGGGGAAATCTTTCATTGGTAAAAAAGTTATCAAGGTGATAACTATAAAATTTATTCCATACTTTTATACAAAATTCCTCATGATAAATTTTTCTCAGAATTTCCAGAAATAAAGGTTTCTTATGATGAAATTTATACTTGTTACTACAACACAACAAAACTATGCAACTCTATTTATCCCATTTGCCCATTTTTGCTCTCGGTAATGTTAGTATTTGCCACCAGTTGTGTTGACATTTGTATTTCCTTCTCTACCTTTACGTTATAGTCAATATTTTTTACTTTTTATTAATTTAATAAAAACTATCTACTGTGTTTCTAGGATAAACCAAGCACTCTGTTAGGTCTTGAGCATACAGTAGGGAATAAATAACAGATAAAAATCCGTCATTGTGGAATTTACATTCTAGTAGGAGTACATGTGAAAATAAATATGCAAGATAATGCAGTATAAGCACACCTCATTTTATCATGCTTAGTTACACTTTGAAGATAATGCATTTTTGACAGATTGAAGGTGTGTGGCAACTCTGCATCAAGCAAGCCTACTGGTACCATTTTTCCAACAGCACTTGTTCACTTCATGTCTCTGTATCACATTTTGGTAATTCTCACAATTTTTCAAACTCTCCACTAGCAAAAAAAGTATGATTTATTTTCTCCCATTCTGAAGGCTGTCTTTTCACCTTGCTTATAGTTTCCTTTGTTGTGCAGAGGCTTTTAAGTTTAATCAGGTACCATTTGTTTATTTTTGCTTTTATTTCCAATATTCTGGGAGGTGGGTAATAGAGGATCCTGCTGCGATTTATGTCAGAGAGTGTTTTGCCTATGTTCTCCTCTACAAGTTTTATAGTTTCTGGTCTTATGTTTAGATCTTTAATCCATTTTTAGTTTATTTTTGTGTATGATGTTAGAAAGTAATAGCAAACGAAGCAACTGACAAACAACTAATCTCAAAAATATACAAGCAACCCTGCAGCTCAATTCCAGAAAAATAAATGACCCAATCAAAAAATGGGCCAAAGAACTAAACAGACATTTCTCCAAAGAAGACATACAGATGGCTAACAAACACATGAAAAGATGCTCAACATCACTCATTATCAGAGAAATGCAAATCAAAACCACAATGAGGTACCATTTCACGCCAGTCAGAATGACTGTGATCCAAAAGTCTACAAGCAATAAATGCTGGAGAGGGTGTGGAGAAAAGGGAACCCTCTTACACTGTTGATGGGAATGCAAATTAGTACAGCCACTATGGAGAACAGTGTGGAGATTCCTTTAAAAATTGCAAATAGAACTGCCTTATGATCCAGCAATCCCACTGCTGGGCATACACACCGAGGAAACCAGAATTGAAAGAGATACGTGTACCCCAATGTTCATTGCGGCACTGTTTATAATAGCCAGGACATGGAAGCAACCTAAATGTCCATTAGCAGATGAATGGATAAGAAAGCTGTGGTACATATACACAATGGAGTATTACTCAGCTATTAAAAAGAATACATTTGAATCAGTTCTAATGAGGTGGATGAAGCTGGAGCCGATTATACAGAGTGAAGTAAGCCAGAAAGAAAAACACCAATACAGTATACTTACACATATATATGGAATTTAGAATGATGGTAATGATAAACCTGTACGCAAGACAGCAAAAGAGACACAGATGTATAGAACAGCCTTTTGGACTCTGTGGGAGAGGGAGAGGGTGGGGTGGGTTGGCAGAGTGGCAGTGTAATGTGTGATATCATAAGTGAAACGAATCGCTAGTCAAGGTTTGATGCAGGATGCAGGATGCTTGGGACTGATGCACGGGGATAATCCAGAGAGAGGGTGTGGGCGGGAGGGGGGAGGTGGGGGACGGGATTGGGAGTTCATGTACACTCGTGGCTGATTCATGTCGATGTGTAGCAAAACGAATACAGTATTGTAAAGCAAAACAAACTAAAAATAAAAATTAATTAAAGAAAAAAACTAAGAAATTGGGGGAAAATAAATAAATAAAAGAATAGGTCTGACTACTGTGTGAAAACAAGCAGAAGGTGAAGGAGAGAGAAGAGTTAGAGGGCAGCTGCAAGTCAGGAGAGGCTTGGATCACACAGAATGATTTAATCAAAAGGAAAGTTGGATAAAATACAAAATAAGTAATGAAGATCCACGACAAATTTAAGGATGGGTAAGGCTTAGAGGGAAGGGAAAATATCAGAAAACTAGAATGGCTTTAGATTTCTTTACAACACTATCTGCTAAAAGAAAAATAGAAGAATGTGTTCAAAATTCTAGAGGAGCTTCCTTCAAACTAAACCCAATCCAAAAGCAGAATAAAAGATATCTTTAATATGGTAGAACCACCACAAAGCCTCTCTTAGGGAACAACAGGAGAATGTGCTTCAGCAAAATAAAGAACAAGCCAAGAAAGCAGAAGACACGGAATTTGGGAAATGATGGCTCAAACCAAGAGAGAAGGAAAGAACACCTAGAGCTTGAGAGCAGTGCATCACAGCAGTCCCAGAAAGCAACAAGTCCAAATCAAGCATAAGGAAGGAGCTCTCCAAGGTCACATTCACAGAAATTAACAGATGACAAATTATATGATAAATTATATAATGGAGTATATGGAAAAACAAGGAAATATATGTTAAAAAGTAAGCAAATAAAAATTCAGTCAGTTCTGTTGCTCAGTTCTGTCGGACTCTTTCTGACCTTATGGACCACAGCATGCCAGGCTTCCCTGTCCATCACCAACTCCCAAAGCTTGTTCAAACTCATGTCCATTGAGTCAATGACGCCATCCAACCATCTCATCCTCTGTCGTCCCCTTCTCCTCATGCCTTCAATCTTTCCCAGCATCAGGGTCTTTTCCAATGAGTCAGTTCTTCTCATCAGGTGGCCAAAGTATTAGAATTTTAGCTTTAGCATCAGTCCTTCCAATGAATATTTAGGAATAATTTCCTTTAGGACTGACTGATTAAATAAAAATTAAAAATAGGCAAATAAAATATTTGCCTATTTTTTACACTTTAATACACTTTTATAGTATATAGAGGTATACTATAGTGTACTTCACTTAAATTGTGTTGATATTGTCATAATGATATATACATAGGTTATTTATTTAAGAATAGTAATAAAACTACACTAAGAGGATGGGGAAAGGAAGATAGAAGTACAAGGGAGTCAAACACACAAATCACAAAAAGTAGCCAATATATAAAAACCAAAACTAATTAGTAAATGCTACTAAGTCACTTCAGTCGTGTCTGACTCTGTGTGACCCCACAGACAGCAGCCCACAAGGCTCCGCCATCCCTGGGATTCTCCAGGCAAGAACAGTGGAGCGAGTTGCCATTTCCTTCTCCAATGCATGAAAGTGAAAAGTAAAAGTGAAGTCGCTCAGTTGTGTCCGACCCTCAATGACCCCATGGACTGCAGCCTTCCAGGCTCCTCCATCCATGGGATTTTCCAGGCAAGAGTACTGGAGTGGGATGCCATTGCCTTCTCCAAATCAGTAAATATACAACAGTAAAAACATAATATAGAAATGCATGGAAATCACAGAAGAAAGCTAAAACTGTTGACCATAGGAATTGAAATTGGATGGGCAATAAAGGAAGATATATTTTTCATGATAATCACCTTTGGTATTATTTGATTTTTTAAAAGCCATTGTTGTTCAGTTGCTAACTCATGTCTCACTCTTTGCAGTGACTGCAGCATGTCAGGCTTTCTTGTCCTTCACTATCTCCTGGAGTTTGCTCAAAGTCATGTCCATTGAGTTGGTGATGCCATTCAACCATCTTATCCACTGTCACCTCCTTCTCCTCCTTCAGGGTCTTTCCCAGCATCAGGGTCTTTTCCAATAAATCAGCTCTTTGCTTCAGGTGGCCAAAGAACTGGAGCTTCAGCTTTAGCATC
The DNA here is from genome assembly GCA_006408695.1 of Aepyceros melampus. Classification (NCBI taxonomy): domain Eukaryota; kingdom Metazoa; phylum Chordata; class Mammalia; order Artiodactyla; family Bovidae; genus Aepyceros; species Aepyceros melampus. The sequence continues at coordinate 94,593 of SJXQ01004928.1, read as the reverse complement.
AGTCCTTCCAATGAATATTCCTTTAGGATTGACTGGTTTGATCACCTTGCAGTCCAAGGAATTCTCAAAAGTCTTCTCCAGCATTACAATTCAAAAGCATCAAATCTTCAACACTCAGCTTTATGGTCCAACTCTAACATCCATACATAATTACTAGAAAAACGATAACTTTGACTATATGGACTATTGTCAGCAGAGTGATGTCTTTGCCTTTTAATATGCTGTTCAGCTTTGTTATAGTTTGTTTTCCAAGGAGCAGGCTTCTTTAATTTCATGGCTACAGTCATATCCACAGTGATTTTGGAGCCTAAGAAAATAAAATCTGTCACTGTAACCACTTTTGCCTATTTGCCATGAAGTGATGGGACAGGATGGGACATGATCTTACTTTTTTGAATGTTGAGTTTTAAGAAAGCTTTTTCATTCTCCTTTTTCACCTTCATCAAGAGACTCTTTAGTTCCTTTTCACTTTCTGCCACTAGAGTGGTATCACCTGTGTATCTAAGGTTGATTGATATTTCTCACAGCAATCTTGATTCCAGCTTGTGATTCATCCAGTCCAGCATTTTCCATGATATATTCTGCAAATAAGTTAAACAAGCAGGGTGACAATATACAGCCTTGACATATTCCTTTCCCAATTTGGAACCAGTCCATTGTTTCATGTGCATTTCTATTTGTTGCTTCTTGATTTCCATATAGGATTCTCAGGAGACAAGTAAGGGGTCTGGTAGTCCCATTTTTTAAAGAATTTTCCACAGTTTGTTGTGATTCACACCATTAAATGCTTTAGTATAGTCAATGAAGCAGATGTTTTTCTGGAATGCCCTTGCTTTCTCTATGATCCAACAGATACTGACAATTTGATCTCTGGTTCCTCTGCCTTTTCGAAATTCAGCTTATACATCTGGGAGTTCTTGGTTAATGTACTGCTAAAGCCTAGCCTGAAGAATTTTGAGTATTATTTTGCTAGCATGAGAAATGAGCACAACTGTGCAGTTTAAATATTCTTTGGCATTGCCTCTTTGGGGTTGAAACTGGAAAACTGACCTTTTCCAGTCTTGTGGCCACTACCGAGTTTTCCAAATTTGCTGACATATTAAGGACAGCAATTTAACATCATCTTCTAGGATTTTTAAATAGCTCAGCTGGAATTCTATCACCGCCACTAGCTTTTCTCTTAGTAATGCTTCCTAAGGTCCACTTCACTTCACACTCCAGGATGTGTAGTTCTAGGTGAGTGATCACACCATCGTGGTTATCCAGGTCATTAAGACCTTTTGGTATAGTTCTTCTGTATATTCTAGTCACCTCTTCTGTTTCTGTTAAGTCCATACCATTTCTGTCCTTGATTGTGCCCATCTTTCCATGAAATGTTCCCTTGGTATCTCTAATTTTCTTGAAGAGATCTCTAGTCTTTCCCATTCTATTGTTTTCCTCTATTTCTTTACATTGTTCACTCAGGTGCTGGAAGTCAGCGTGAGGAATCCCACCCATGACAAGGTCATGTGGCAGAAATTTGATGAGCAAGGACGAGTCAGATCTCAGGTTTTCCCCCTGGCATTTCCTGAGCATGTACCCCCCAAAAATAAGAATCTGCCTGCTTTTCCACTCTTCTGACATTCTCTGGAAAAAGTCAACTCAGGGCTTTAGTCTTCTGCATCTGAAAGGGTGTTTCAATCCAAAAACCTCTCTGATGGCTTTTGATTGTTTGAGGCCTCCTGACGGCAGGAGGCACAGGAAGCTAAAATATCCTAGGAATGTAGGAGCTTCCAAGGAGTCATAATCATTAGAATAGGACTGATTAAAGGTTTCATTTGTTGAGCCAATACTTGCTACCAGACTTTTATATCTTTTATTTGTAAGATATAGTTGGTATATAGAAAAACAGGTAGTAGACCTGGTATTAGCAATATTAGATCTTTGAGTTAAGTACTTTTTTTGTTATAACCCACTGCACCTTTGTCCTACAGGAATGTAACTTTATTTAGTATTTTGAGGGTAATGCAGAGTAAAGAAAAAACACTTTTAGGGAAAAGGAGTTTTCTGGTTGATGGACAATTACCCAGGAAGAAAGCCATAAAAATGTTAACAGGCCTCTTGGCCAGAAGATAATGTAAACCACCTGAGACCTTTTGTATACAGGAGGGTATGCAAATAGAAAGCCTGGTTTTTGGGCTGCTAATGCTGCATAATTTTGTATTACCCATTGATCTCTGTGTACAATCAAAAAGGTATAAAAGGCCTTCTGAACAATAGGGGGGGGGCAGTCATTGGAAGGACTGGTTTCCCCCGTGTCTCTCTTTACTCTTAATTTCAGGCTGAATTCCCATCTGGGGTGTGGAGGCTCACCATGTCTACTTACCTGTCCTGGCTGCTAAGATCTGTAAGAGAGAGAGCCCAGGGTGGGGCACTCTCCGATATTCAAACGGATGCCAGTGGCCTAACATAGATGGTGCAAGCTCCTTGTCTGGAACTTATTGGCTTTCCAGGTAAACCAAGTTATTCAGCCTCCTTTTCTCCATCTTAATTTCCCTACTATACTATTATTTTCTAATCTAATCTTATATTAATAAATAAATAAGTTTTCCTCGCCTATCCGTCTCCCCTTCGAATCACCCTGGATCCACCGGGGCTGGTTAAGAATGCTTATCACTCCTTGATATTCTCTGGAACTCTGCATTCAACTGGGTATATCTTACCCTTTCTCCTTTACCTTTCCCTTCTCTTCCTTTCTCAGCTATTTGTAAGGCCTCCTCAGATAATCATTGCCTTGTTACCATCTTTGCGATGGTTTTGGTCATCTCCTGTACAATATTACAAACCTCCATCCATAGTTTTTCAGGCACTCTGTCTACCAGATCTAATCCCTTTAATGTATTCATCACCTCCACTCTATAATCATAAAGATTTGATTTAGGTATACCGAATGGCCCAGTGGTTTTCTCATCTTTCTTCAACTGAAGCCTGAATTTGTCAATAGGGAGTTCATGATAGAGCCAGAGTCAGCTCTAAGTCTTATTTTTGCTGTCTGTGTAGAGCTTCTCCATCTTTGGCTATGAAGAATATAATCAATCTGATTTTGGTATTGACCACCTGGTGATGTCCATGTATAGTCATCTCTTGTGTTGTCAGAAAAGTGTGTTTGCTATGACCAGTGTTCTGACAAAACTCTGTTAGCTTTTGCTCTGCTTCATTTTGTACTCCAAGGCCAAACTTGCCTGTTGCTTCAGGTATCTCTTGACTTTCTACTTTCTCATCCCAATCCTCTATGATGAAAAGGACATCTTCTCTTTGGTGTTGGTTTTAGAAGGTCTTATAGGCCTTCATAGAGTCATTCAACTTCAGTTTCTTTGGCATTAGTGGTTGAGGCATAGACTTGGATTACTGTAATGTTGAATGGTTTGCCTTGGAAACAAACTGAGATCATTAGGTCATTTTTGAGATTGCACTCAAGCACTGCATTTTGGACTTTTTAATTGACTATGAGGGCTACTCCCTTTCTTCAGAGAGATTCTTGCCCACAGTAGTAGATATAAATGTTCATCTGAATTAAATTCACCCATTCCCATCCATTTTAGTTAATTGACTCTTAAAATGTCAATGTTCACTCTTGCCATCTCCTGCTTGAACATGTCCAATATACCTTGACTCATGGACCTAACATTCCAGATTCCATGCAATATTGTTCTTACAGCATCAGACTTCACTTTCGCCACCAGACACATGCACAACTGAGCACCATTTCCACTTTGGCCCAGCCTCTTCATTCTTTTTGGAGCTATTTCTTACAATTCCCCAGTAGAATTATGGCACACCTATGGACCTGAGGAGGTCATCTTCCAGTGTCATATCTTTTTGCCTTTTCATACTATTCATGGGGTTCTCAAGGCAAGAATACTAAGTGGTTTGCCATTCTTTTCTCCAGTGGGCCACATTTTTTTCAGAACTCTCCATCATGACAGTTCTGTCCAATCATGCATAGCCCTACATGTCATGGCTCATAGCTTCACTGAGTTATGCAAGTCCCTTCACCATGACAAGGCTGTGATCCATGTGATAATTTTGGTTAGCTTTCTGTGATTGTGGTTTTCGGTCTGAAGACTGTGAAATTGCAGTTTTAGAGTTGTGTGCATGCATTAAAATTTTAAAAAAAGCTTTTATAAATTATATGTTACAAAGTTAAACCTCTCATATTTATTACACTAGAGTCCTATTTAGCATAAGAAATACAGTTCTAATAATAAAGTGTTTACATATAAGCACACATACAAATTCACACACACACACACACTTCTAGGTGTGCTACTTACATATGTTAATCAGGCTACTGGCATAATTGAGGCTTCCCAGGGGCACTAGTGGTAAAGGATCCACCTGCACTGGTTCAGTCTCTGGGTTGGGAAAATCTTCTGGAGGAAGAAATGGCATCGCACTCCAATATTCTTCCAGGAAAATCCCATAGACAGAAGAGTCTGGCGAGCTACAGTCCATGGAGTTGCAAATAGTCAAACATAACTGAGCGTCTGAGCATATCACATAATTGTTGCATCTTAGGAGACAGGAGCACCATTTCCACCAGATACACAGTATAAACTAAACCAATGGATTTGATTCAGATTGTCCCCAGGTAACCATCCCTTCATAAGAAAATTGTAGTTTTCCTACACTAAAAACCTGTAAGTTATTTTTCATCTCCATATGAATCTCTATTACCTTAGTATGAAATACTGAAAATGGGAGATTATTATAGGAAGGCTACGTGGCTTTCTCCTATCCAGTAGTGATTAGAGTTTTCAGAATAATTTTCAAAAAAAGATATTACACTTTGGTCAGCAAACTCAGTCATCTATTGAATGCAAATGCAACTAAAAGCTTTGTATTCTCCATTTATTCTGTGAGGGCAAACATTCCGCAAGCCTCTGAAACAGATTTTAATGTCATCAAAAGCAAACTTGGAAAATTAATTCCTTCCAAATAGACCCGTGGATTTTCACATTATAGTTTTCTAAATGTTAGAATAGCATGCCTGAAAGTTACAGGAAACCTAAAAACAACAATAACAAAAACCAACAATAAACTGACTTAATAAGAAAATGTATTGGTTCACATACTGAAAGACAAAAGAGTAACAAGGGTCACAGAAAATACAAATGAATCTATTCTGTTATCTTACAGTGTTTTCATGTCCACCCATCTCACTGTCCCAGCTTCATCCTCAGGGTGGTAGCAAGACTGTGGCATCAGTTACAAGGCTCACATCTCCAAATGGAGAGACAAGAGGATTTCTATAACCATACCAGAAGCACTCACACTTACTACTTACTTGGTGATTGGATACTAGACATACCATCAGAAAGGAGAATAGTCTGTTTGGTTTTATGAATCTTCTACAATGCCCCTCATTCTTATTATGGCTAAGAAAGGTCTCTCCTCAACTTCATTATTAACCAAAGATTCAAAATTATGAAATACCCAACTTCAGAGGGCCTAGGCATCCTGACTTGTAAAATGAGGGCGCATTTTAATGCTAACAACATCCTGTCAAGCTCTAACAAAACAAAATTAAGTGAAATAAAATTTAATGCCCTTTTATTAATTATAATGTATATTTTAAAATTCTAATATAAAGAGATATAATCTTTTCAGGAAGCCAGGTGTCATCATACTTGCCCTTTACCATTGTCTATGCCCTTTTTAGAGCTTTTAAAATTTTACTTCCACTAACATGACTCTTTCAAGATTCTTTGGAATTATGTTTTGGATTTTTCATAATATAAAGGAAAAATAATGGACTTTGAGGTCAAAAAGAAAATGTTTTAATCCTGTCCTTTTGTTTAACAAGGTGCTAATTAATTAATCTTTATGAACCTCAATTTCTTCATATGTAAAAGTGAGGGTAATGCTTTCGAGGATTTTTGTGAGGAAAAAAAACTTCATCATACAGCCAAGCACTTAGCATTTACAGGTACTCAGCAGACATGCCAAAAATATATCATGTTAGAATAGATTACTGGCACAACCTGTGAAATGAGGTTATGACATGGAACTTTTTGTAAAGGCCACGAAGAGTAAAACGCCAAAGTTATACATGTCACCTCCGTCTGTTTTCATCTACACATTTCATTTAGTCAATAATCATTTGCTGAGTGACTAGCATTTCACAGGAGACTAGGTGCTAGGAATTCAAAGATATCTATTTACTGACCTCAGAGGTAGAAAATATAGTTGTAGGAATAAATGCATGAGAATGAAATTATTTTAAAATGCAGTAAGAAACTCTTAATCTAGAGACTTCAATACACTGATCAGACACACTGATCTTTTGTGATCAACTTTCTAATTCAAAAATGACTAAATTTATGTGTAGGTTATAAAGACTTGGTTCCTGAATCTCAGAATCACTTAGGAGGACCACATAAAGGATGAGGAGTTGGGAACCTGGCTCCTCAAGCCTCACCTCATCCCAATGTAAGCAAAGCAATTCTGATTTTATCATTTTTATACAATGAGGTTCAATAACATATTGACAGGTTCAACATAATATACTGTTGTCCAGGGAAAACAAATAAAGCTTAAAATCACTGATAAGAATAATTATTTCAGTAAAGCGAACTACTCAGCTTAAAATATCATATAATTAATGCACACATAATCTTTAAATTTTATTACAGGTATTGTGGGAAGATCATTATGCACAAATGACATTTGATCTAAAATCTGAGAAATGAAAAGAAATAATTATTCAAAGAATTCAGGGAATAGCATTCCAGGCCACAGGAATAATCACGCAGAGGCTCTGAGTCAGTTAACAGTTTCAAGGAAGAAAAAAGACAGCAAGTGTGGCTGAATGATTAAGATGAAGGGGAAGTGGAACAACATGATGCAGATTCAATTGGTGCATTTGAGACAGGCACAGCCCTGCAGGTTACAGTACAGTTTGTATTTTATTCTATAAGCAATGAGAAGTCACCAAAGTAAATCAGAAGAGACTTTATGAAAAATTACTGTGGCTTCTATGTGATAATGGATTGTAAGGGAGCAAAGGGAGGAAAAAGAAACCAGTCTAGAGATAGCAAGTAAAGGGAAAAGCATGGTATCTGGGATTATGGTGATAGCAATGGATTTAGAGAGACATGGATATATTTTGAAGAGAGAATCTTCATGAATTTGCTGTATTTGATGTACTGAATATGATAGATAAGAAAAGAGAAGAATCAAAGATATAATCCCCCAATTTTGTGAGCAATGGATAAGTAACACTGACTGAGACAGTGAACACTAGAGAGGAAAAAAAAAACAAGAAATCTGCTTTACACATTCTAAGTTTGAGATGCCTGTTTGACAACCCAGTAGATAAGTAGGTAGCTATATATTTTAGTAATAATAAAACAACAATAATAGCTAAGAAATATTGAGTACTTCTATTACATAAGAAGCATCATTCTAAATGTTTTGCATCTATCATTTACATTATAATTTACCCCTTAAAACAACATATGAAGTAAATATAATACCACCCTTATTTTATAAATAGGACTAAGGCACAGCAAGATTAAGTGAGTGGGTCATACAATTGTATGGAGCTGGAAACAAGCCCAGATAGTCAAGCCACAGGATCTATCATCTAACTTCTACCTTTCATTGTTCACAAGACTCTGGGGCCCAGGAAAGCAGTCTCACATAAACAAATATATAATTTATGAGTTATTTATTAATTTATCAACTTTTACATTCAAGATGTATTAACTGAGCACTTGCTATGTGCCAAATTCTGCTCTAATGAATAAAACAGATAAAAGTCTGGTCCTCAGGAAGTTCACAATACATCAGAAGGTTATAAGCATTATGAAGGAAGCTAAAAATATGTAAGGACAGAGAAGTGTCTAGAGTTGGAATATCATTTTACACAGCAAAGCCAATATTCCTTCTCTGAGAGGGTGACATCTGAGCAAAAAGATAAAATAAAGGTGTAAGTTGTGCGTGTATCTGATAGATGAAAGTATCACAGTAACTACAAAGGCCCTGGGACAGAAGAAGTACACTTCCCATGTTCTACCTTCTAGTACTAGGATCTAAAGAGGGCCTTTGAACTTGACCTATCCTGGCAGCATTCCTCCTTAAAGGTGAAATATGTACATAGATATGAGAACAGGAAGTTGTAGGAATGGGGAAGGGGGTACAAGGATGCGGGGAATAGCTAAGAGCAGAACCCTGGGTTCCCCTTTAGAGGTCCATATGCCCCAGTTTGTTTAACCAGTTTTCTGCCTTGTTCTATTATGACTAAGTGTCTATGTTAAAAATATTATTAGAACCAGAAACATGCCATACTCTTTCCATTCTTTTCCCTTCCAACCTGCCCCAGGTTCAGTTCAGTTCCAGTTCAGTTCAGTTGCTCAGTCATGTCTGACTCTCAGCAACCCCATGGAGGCAGCATGCCAGGCCTCCCTGTCCATCACCAACTCCCAAGTTTATTCTAACTCATGTCCATTAAGTGAGTGATGCCATCCAACCATTTCATCCTCTGTTGTCCCCTTCTCCTCCTGCCTTTAATCTCTCCCAGCATCAGGGTCTTTTCAAATGAGTCAGTTCTTTTCATCAGGTGGCCAAAGTATTGGAGTTTCAGCTTTAGCATCAGTCCTTCCAATGACTATTTGGGACAGATTTCCTTTAGGACAAACTGGTTGGATCTCCTTGCTGTCCAAGGGACTCTCAAGAGTCTTCTCCAACACCACAGTTCAAAAGCATCAATTCTTCAGTGCTCAGCTGGAACAACAGACTGGTTTCAAATTGGGAAAGGAGTACATCAAGGCTGTATATTGTCACCCTGCTTATTTAACTTACATGCAGAGTACATCACGAGAAATGCTGGGCTGGATGAAACACAAGCTGGAATCAAGTTGCCAGGAGAAATAGCAGTAACCTCAGATAGGCAGATGACACCACCCTGATAGCAGAAAGTGAAGAAGAACTAAAGAGCCTCTTGATGAAAGTGAAAGAGGAGAGTGAAAAAGTTGGCTTAAAACTCAACATTCAGAAAACTAAGATCATGGCATCTGGTCCCATCACTTCATGGGAAACAGATGACAGACTTTATTGGGGGGGACTCCAAAATCACTGCAGAAGGTGACTGAAATCATGCAGCCATGAAATTAAGACACTTGTTCCTTGGAAGAAAAATTATGACCAACCTAGACAGCTTATTAAAAAGCAGAGGCATTACTTTGCCAACCAAGTTATGTCGAGTCAAAGCTATGGTTTTTCCAGTAGTCCTGTATGGACGTAAGAGTTGGACTATAAAGAAAGCTGAGAGTTGAAGAATTGATGTCCCAGGTTAAACTCTCCCATATGAAGCAGTTCTGAAACCATGTTTTGTTCACTTCAATATCTGCTGACAAACTACTTGCACGTGAACTGCCTGCCTGTCTGGACATCTAAGATTATTGATGTTCAACTGTCTCTCATTGTACATTCTCACTGATCACTGGGTTAGACCCTTCAGTAAGGACTCTTTGCCCATTCACTAACAGAGGTTCTGGATACCATTTTTATCTCCTAAACTGGAATTTGTCCAAGTTTATGTATGCTTATGTATTCCAAACACTTGCTCCATTCCAGTGGTTCAATCTAATTTCCGGTTTCTGTTCTTCCTATATAGCACTATCCTACTGCAACAGATGGGCAATAACTGTCCCTACCTATATCTATTCTTAGAATTAATTTAACAAAATTATTTACCACTATTGAAAAGAGTAAAGCAAGTATGACTTCAAACTGTGTGTTCTTGGAGAGGAGTTATTATGTCTTAATTGCCTTTATTCCCCAGGACCTAGCCCACCTCTGGCATAGAGTAGATGCTCAGTAAATGCTTCTGGATGAACAGAATAAATGAATGGCACTTTCAGGCATTTTTGAAGTAAGCAAATGCTTTGGGGATGGTAGCACAATCTTGCCTAACTGACTTTATTTTCAAGTGGTTAACATTAGACCAAAAATTTTTTGAAATTTTCATCAATCAAGCTTACTTAGTATTGCCCTTTCTAAAAGAAAGGTAAGGGTGATCAACCTATAATTTAGAGGTTCAAGGATTGTCACTAACATCTTTTGAGGGTATGTCAGGAGTCATGAGATGGAAGGAACTAAAAGTGGACTGTGAAATAACAAAACTACCTTCTTTCTAAGGAAAATTGAGGTTTTTTTCGACTGTGGTAATGCCTTTGTGACATTTTCCAAGCACTTGAATGATCATTTCTCTTGCCAAAGGTTTCCTCAAGAGGGGAAAAAAAACGTCCATAAAAGGGTCTGTTCACTTGGCAATAAATTGCCTTGCATTCCATATGGACGTTTGCATTTAAAAAGGTAGTGGTTTAAATGGCAATTATAAGGATTGATATGAGTTCCTAGCAGGCAAAAAGGTAGTCAGATTTGTTTAAATAATTTACAAATTTATATCACAAGTCATGGGGGGAAAATAATTTTACTTGTAACTGGCAAAAATATGGCAAAAATGAATGTTACTAGGAATTATTGCAAGCTTAAAGCATTGGCTGTATGATTATGATGTGCATGCATGCTAAGTCACTTCATTCGTGTCTGACTCTTTGTGACCCTATGGACTGTAGCCTGCCAGGCTCCTCTGTCCATGAGATTCTCCAGACCAGAATACTAGAGTGGGTTGCCATGCCCTCCTCCAGGGTATCTTCCCAAGCCAGGATGAAACCTGCATCTCCTGAGGCTCCTACATTGCAGGCGGGTTCTTAACTGCTGAGTCATCAGGGAAGCATATGATTATGAAATCAGCTACTAATGTTTAAATGTCATTTTAAAATGAATTACTATGTTTTTTAACAAAAGACCTCAGTTTTGCCTGGTTCCCTTTTTACTCCACTTATTCATCAAATCACTACCAAGACCCAGCTGTATAACAGGCACTTTGGTGAGCACATAATAGAACAACACCTCTAACTTCAACAACTCTCATTCCAGTTAAGTAAAAGAAATTATGAGACACTCTAATTATTATCTCATATTTTATTAACTTAACAAAAATGATCAGCTATTTTGGAGACAGGGACCCAATCAGTTATTCAAGAATTTGTGGTACAATACATGGATTATCTCTATAAGTTATTTCTCCTCCTTTTAGTCCTGCTGCTTAATATTTCATTTTTTGCTACTCAATAACATGTTCATGAGCAAATAGGTTGAGAAAATTAAAGAGGTTAATTAAATCATTCATCTGATAGATTATAAAGAAATATTTTCATGTTTAACTAATAAATATATAAGTATAAAATATTTTTGAATATCCATAAGACTAAAAATAGCTCAAAAGAAATTTAAATAAGAGATAAACCAATAATTCACAGAAGAAAAGATATTTAGCCTTATTATAGTAAAGAAGGAGAAGGCAATGGCAACCAACTCCAATACTCTTGCCTGGAAAATCCCATGGACGGAGAAGCCTGGTAGGTTGCAGTCCATGGGGTCACTAAGAGTCAGGGACGACTGAGCGACTTCACTGTCACTTTTCACTTTCCTGCATTGGAGAAGGAAATGGCAATCCACTTCAGTGTTCTTGCCTGGAGAATCCCAGGGACAGCGGAGCCTGGTGGGCTGCTGTCTATGGGGTCCAAAAGAGAGACTGAAGCGACTTAGCAGCAGCAGCAGCATAGTAAAAAAATGTAACTTTAAACAGTAGGATGCCATGTTTCACCTGTTACACTGATAACAGTTTTCATGACTGATAATGTCTAGTTGAAGAGGCTATCAAGAACCCAGAGAACAACACAAGGTCTGGTTGCTCTCCTCCACCACCAGGAGGACATCCAAGCTCTCTCTTAAAGTGGGATGCCTTTATGAGGGGAGGTGGGGGAATGGCTCGAAAAACTGAGGATTTCCTAAAATAAACCAAAAAGAAACTTTTTACTTTAAATCTGAAAAAAAAGATTGATAAAAATTGATAAATTGATATAAAAGTACAGCAAAACAAAGCCTCTTGTATATTACTATAATTCCACTTCTGGGCTTCCCTGGTGGCTCAGACAGTAAAGAATCTACCTGCAATGCAGGAAACCTGGGTTCGATCCCTGGCTTGGGAATATCCCCTGGAGAAGGGAACCGTTACCCACTCCAGTATTCTGGCCTGGAGAATTTCTTGGACAGAGGAGCCTAACAGGCTAGATAGAGTCCATAAGGTCTCAAAGAGTCAGACACAACTGAGTGACTTTCACGATTCATGCTTATATATTACTGTAGGAACAAACAATTTAGATAATGTTTTAGGAAGAGAATTTGGCAATATTTAACAAAAGTTTAAATGCATATATCTTTCACTAAGTAATTCTACTTTTAGAAATACATCCTAGTTACACCAGCTCTCAGAACAAGAGGCTGTTCATTTAGGCTTTGTTTCTAACATCAAAACTGAAAATGATCTAAATTGTGATTTTTTTAAATGGGAATAGCTAAATAAAACATTTCACATACCATATAATACTATATAGTGATCTAAAGGAATGAGGTTGAGCCTGTGTGTTGACACAGAATGATAATTCCTTATATAACTTTAAATAAATGGAAAACAATTTGCAAATGATGTTCTGTATGTTTTCATTAAAAAAAAAATTAAACAAGTCTATGTATGCATGAGCTTGCCTTTGTTTAGAATAAGTCTTGCTGTTTGGTCACTAAGTTGTGTCCAACCCTTTTGCAACCCCATGCACTGTATGTAGCCTGCCAGGCTCTTCTGTCCATGGGATTTCCCAGGCAAGAATACTGGAATGGTTGTCATTTCCTTCTCCAGGAGATGTTCCTGACCCCGCAATCAAAACCCCTGTCTCCTGCATTGGAGGATTCTTTAGCACTAAGTTACCTGGGAAATCCAACTATAAAGTAAGCACCATTATTACATATATAACAGATGAGAAAATTGATTCTTTAGTACCTTGCCCAAAACACACAACTAGAACTTACTGAGTCAGGGTTTAATCCAATCTTTTTGATTCCTAGAGTTTTCTTCTTTAATATTGTTTCTCATTAAAAACACTGAGAGAAATGTAGGTCAAGAAATAGACACCAATCACAACTTGGTTAAGACTAAAAAAAGATATATACAATGAAATAAAGAAAAAAAATTTTTAATTAGGTTAAGGCAAAAATTTTTAAGGTTCAAAAGACAGCTACATATCTTATTAGATCTGTACAACAGAGAATTGTTTGGAGTGAAAGTATATACCTCAATTTTACAGGAAAGCTTAAAATAATAAAGGAAAAAAAAACTTGAATTTAAAGCCAATTTTACTATTATTTGTGCATACAGTAAGTCCCCAACATATGAATGAGTTCCATTATAAGAGCACATTCATAAGTCCAATTTGTTCAGAAGTCCAACAATGTTAGCCCAACTAACACAATCACCTATATAGTAGGGCACTAACTTATGTGATTGGACATGTGAACGCACACTCAAATCTTTGAAAGTTTACAACTTCACGGTTTGTATGTAGTGGACAAACTGTATTTTTTCCTAAATGGAAATGGGTTCTACTCATGCAATTTTAAGTTCATGAGTTGAGGAATTCCCTGGTTGTCCAGTGGTTAGGACTCTGTGCTTTCACTGATGAGGGTACTGGTCAATCCCTTGTAGGGGAACTGTTGTTGTTCAGTTGCTAAGTTTTGTCCAACTCCTTGCGACCCCATGGACTGCAACATGCCTGGCTCCTCTGTCCTCCACTATCTTCCGGAGTTTGTAGCCTGGCAGGCTAGAGTCCCCACTGTCACAAAAGAGTCAGATAGGACCTAGCAACTAAAACAACAACAACAAAACAACTTTATAGTTGTCATGTAAATTCCCTTAAAGAATGCTGGCAAAAGACATCTCACACAGTAAATGTCTATTAAAGTATTATTATAACCACTCCCCTCAACTAGGTAATATAATTGTGCATTAGCTCACATAGTATATCACAATGGTTTGTTTTATCCTAAAAAATATAAAACATATTATACAAGTGAGAGCTTTAAAAAAAAAAGCAATCTAATTGCCTGAATTCTTTAAAATACCTTAAAAATGTCTGGAAATAATTTCTTCTAAAATTTTAAATGTTGGCAGGAGTTACACAGATGAATGGCAGTCTCTGAAGAAGCTGTAGTATATCCCTCTCCATTCCAACTGATTTACTATGAGTCAAGCTTCTGATATCACCAGTGCTCCCCAGCAGGTCCCTACCCATGTTCTCAGTGGATCTTGATTAGAGAGAACAGATAAGACAGGCAAATGTAAACAAAATTAAATGACAGGATTAACTTCCATTTCCCAAGACTGGAATTAGTCCACTGCCTTTTTCACATTCTCCTCCATGGGCAACTTTGTGCTCAAGAATGGGAGAGAAATTGGTGTTTTCTTCCAGCAGTTGGCCCAGATGCACTCCCCAAGAACTGCTGTATCATCCTTCTTGAGGTATGGGGTGAAATGTTCCAAGAAGGGGGGGCCACAGCCAAAAGTTGCATCACTCAATTCTATGTTACCGAAGACTAAAAAAGTGGGACACAAAAGACCCTCCCAACTTTATCTTTATGAGGCACACTTGAAGTATTTGTACACAAATGCATTACTGAATTTGTAATCTTATCCTTTGTAACATTATAGCAAGATTGCTTTTGTGAAGTATTTTTTAGACAGCTAGATATTTTTTCCTAAAATAGCTACTTATAAGATCTTAAGATAGGCAAATTCTGCAAAAGTTCTTTCCTTCTAGCATCTTAAAAATCATCACATCTCTTTTTTCAAATTCCATAAATTGAGCCATATTGTTAAATTAAATGACATCAGCCTTAATAATGTTCATATTCATCAGTCATAAGATTATTGTTCTACATTTTACTTTCTTCTTGAGAGCAACATGAAAGATAAATAAAAAATATATTTTTTCCAGAAAAGTTTAGCAGCTTTCAGAATTTTCTTGGATATTCTATAACAATTTTTATAATAGTTTTAACAGTGGCTAATGCTTACTCCTTGGAGGAAAAGCTATGACCAACCTAGATAGCATATTCAAAAGCAGAGACATTACTTTGCTGACTAAAGTCCATCTAGTCAAGGCTATGGTTTTTCCAGTAGTCATGTATGGATGTGAGAGTTGGACTGTGAAGAAGGCTGAGCGCTGAAGAACTGATGCTTTTGAAGTGTGGTGTTGGAGAAGACTCTTGAGAGTCCCTTGGACTGCAAGGAGATCCAACCAGTCCATTCTGAAGGAGATCAACCCTGGGATTTCTTTGGAAGGAATGATGCTAAAGCTGAAACTCCAGTACTTTGGCCACCTCATGCGAAGAGTTGACTCATTGGAAAAGACTCTGATGCTGGGAGGGATTGGGGACAAGAGGAGAAGGGGACGACAGAGGATGAGATGGCTAGATGGCATCACTGACTCGATGGGCGTGAGTCTGAGTGAACTCTGGGAGTTGGTGATGGACAGGAAGGCCTGGCGTGCTGTGATTCATGGGGTCGCAAAGAGTCGGACACGACTGAGCGACTGAACTGAACTGAACTGAACAGAACATTTATCATGAGACTATTGAATTTCAAACTCCATCAAACTGCTTTATATAAATAAAATTTTACAATCTTCATAACAACCCTACCAAGCAGGCACTATTATTCTTCCCATTTTACAGAGGAAGGAATTAAGGCACAAAGAGGGTTAGTAATTTCCCAAGTTACACAGCTGGTAGCTGGGGAAACCTGAATTCAAACCCAAGGAGTCTTGCTCCAGAGTCTGCTGAAACTCTAGGCCATGCTGCCCAGCTGTTCACAGACAAGATGCACTTGTGATCAGACTAGGGTCTGAAAAGGTGAGCACTACAGAGCTGGCTTTTGTTATATCACAAGTTACGCTATCCACTAACCCCAAGAAGCCTAATCCCAAAAAAGTACAGTGAAGGAAATAAAAACCCATTTCAAATATGCATATTTTTTAAAATCTTACATTTTTCTGAATAGTATATGGCTTTGCCATTTTGATCCATATTTCCACCTTCTAAAAATATAAAAGTCAGACATGCATTCATTTTAAAATTTTACTCTGAATTTTATAAAAGTTCAGGATATGACACTTTACCCAGTGTATTTTGAAACTATAAAATAGCATTAGTGTGTAAGATCAATTATTCTGATTCACACTAAGGCTTTAACAAGACCTCAGGCTAGAATACATCCTTCTCAACATTCCAGGGAACCTCCAAATCCTTGGAAACCTCTGAAACAGAGGTTGAGGACTCACAGTCCTACAGGGCTCATGCAGGTAACTTTAATACATAAATCCTATGGAATACAATATAATCTGCAGGAGGGGAACCTAGAGTTAACCAGAGAAAGCACAACCTATATAAAAACACTCAAATTCAACTTTAAAATACTGTGTCAAGTACATAAAATATGGCTAATAATACATTATGCTCTAAATGGAATAGCACAATAATATGTTTCCTGAGCTGGCACAACCTGGCCAGCACATAGGTTATGACATACTCTTTGCTATTATCACCTGTTTATTAGGTCTCAGTCTCCCAGTACAAGTTCCCTGAAAGGACAGAGTCTAGCTCTTTCACTCTTTTATTCATTGTCACTCAAAGAAATATTTTTGAACTCCTACTAAATAATCTAGAAACTGGTGTATATAACAGTGAACAAAACAAGTGAATTCTCTGTACTCATGCCTTTTTGATCTTATGAGGAAATACAAAATAAATGAGTAAATAAATAAGAAAAATTAGACTATGTTACATGACAATAAATAAGGAATATAAAGTATTCCTTTAGGACAGAGGGTTGTGGGGTGGGAGGGTTGATATTTTATAAATGATAACAGAAATCTCTCCAAGAAGGTGACATTTGAGTAAAAACATAAAAGAAATGGAGAGTGATCCACATATATACCCAAGGAAGAGCTTCCCTTTTGTCATGTGCTTAATGTCAAAAGGAACATTAAGCACCTATGTCTTTGATTAAGCAGTGCTTTGCCTGACTGAAGAACAGCAAAGAACCCAGTGTGGCTGAAGGGGAAGAAGCAAGGGCAGGGATAGGATATTGTGCAGAAAGTAAGAGAAGAGGGTGCTATTCATGCAGGGTCTGGCAGACTGTCATGATGATTGTCTTCTACTCTGAATGAGATGGGAAACCACTAAAGGAGGAATATGATCTGGCTTATGTTTTAATAATATCACTGTGCTGCAAAGTTAAGAATAGATGGAAGGAGAGTAAAGGCTGACAAAGGTGACCAGTTAGGAGGGAACTTCCATAATGAAATGCAATAAATGACGGTGGAGTGGACCAAGCAGATAGGATGGTAAAAGGCTCTCGCATCCTGTATATATTTTGAAGGTGGAGCCAACAAGACTTACTGATAGATTGGATGTAGGGTATAAGAAAAAGACAGGAGTCAAAATTTTGGCCTGAAGTACTAAACAGAAGAAGTTATGCATTTACTAAGATGGAAAAGACTATGGGAGAAATTGGTCTGGGGAGAGGGAAAGGGAAGAATCAGGAGTTCAGTGCTAGACAAAACCTGTGATGCCTACTAGACATCCAAGTGGGAATGTCACAAAAACAACTGGATATTTATGACTGAACTTTAGGGAAGACGTGCAGACTGAAGAGATAAACTTAGGATTGTCCAGGGCACAGGTAATATTTAGAAAGACAGATAGGATGAAATTACCAAGGACATTATTGTAGAAGGAAAAGAGGTCCAGAGACTCAGAGCTTGCCAAGGTTTAGACATCTGGGAGACAAAGAGAAATGAGCAGATGAAACAGGGTCATAATGAGGATAGTACCATGGAGATGCACCGCTCAAATTCCTCCTTCAAGAAAGGACTTGCTTCCCAGTTTAAGGAAGTATGGAGATCAGACAGTCCAGTTGTCAGCTATTTTATGGTCAACCTCAGCAGTACAGACCGTCTTGGTCAAAAGCAAGCTTTTCTCTGATGAGCCTACTTAGGAAAATAATATTTTCTACATGGAGGCCTATTCTGGCAATTTTGAGTTAAGTAGTACAATAGTTAGTAACACTGAGGGAACCTTCAGATGAAGACCTTAAATGAAACACCATAATCCAATTCAACTTTCTTCCTCTTTTGAATTGTATTATTTTTAAGTGGCACTTTAATTCCCATAAGTTATATGTTTTTATCTAAATTAGTAACTGTAAGTACTTCCCTACATTTTGGGGAAGTTCTAGCACTTCCTTGGTATGCAATTATAGCAAAAGAGGCAAAAATACAGATAAAGACAACTTGAAATGGCTTATTTTACCCAACGGCAATTATTTGCTAATTTGTCTATATTTACAACAGACAATCAGCTGCTTACAGTTAGGAACCACATGTCTTTGTATTTGTGATATCTAAGCATGGACTAGTTCCAATAAATGCTCAATAAGACTTTGATAAATAAATAAATTAATTAATGTGCCCTCACAGAGCTATCAAGAAGTAAAATGAAAATCACATAAAATTTACCTTCTTTTCCTTCTTTTATGGTAGAAATGCGAATAAAGAATGAAATGACAGAAAAATAAGAGGAGAGAAGCAAGAGGCATCAAAATCGTACACAACTAATTAATGACTGATTATATAATTCTTTCTTTCACAATGGCTCATTTACATAAAATCCTAAAAAGTGGTATGGTCAAACAATTTGTGCAACAGCATACAGATTTCTTTATCACTAATGTAGGCACCATTCACCAGTGTCCAACCACAGTTGAACTGTTTCAGTCACTTTTGAGAAATTGAATTATGCATCTTTAATCTCAAACATTTATATATTAATTGAGATTATGTATTTATAATGATCTTTTCTACTCATCATATTCCTAATCATTTAAAATATGTTAGTTACTGGAAACAATGTCATCAACTAAGGGCAAATCTCAGTGACATCCACAATCGATGAAATATGAAATCAATTATGATGATGGCTGTGCAGTTTATAACAGTTACTTAGAAAGGGTTAGCTGATCTAGTATAAAATAAACATCATAGAAGTTGGTGGGGGGGAGGGCATGTAGTCGCCACCAGAGTTTTTCACTTCTACAATCTCAGGTGAGTTCATTATCAGCCACCCTCTTAAAATGTATGCTTCTTTTGGAAAACTTTGCCAAATAAAACATCTCAGAAATAGTCCATAGATTTTAGTCATCCTCAGAAAAGATGGGAAATGAAATAAGGCAATTCACAGCCTATCCACTGCCCTTCCAAAGGATCTTTGCCTCTCTGGCTGTGCCTTGCACTGAAGTACTGATTTTTCTATCAGTGATTTCTTTATAGATGATTGACTCCGCTCAAGAAAAGCCACAAGGTAAGCAAACAATCAGGTGGTGTTATTTTAGGGCAAGAGGAAAATCTCTATATAAATATTACCCCTCACCCCATCGCCTTTTGTCCATGAAATTCCACCATTTATTTCCACTTTTTGAGTACTGTCTTCTCTAGAAGACATCTTTTAAACTGCAGAAATTTGAGACAAGAACATAGCTCAAAGATCCTCATAAGGATCCATCTATAAGAGATGAATCAGCCTCCAGTGCAGGAGACGTGGGTTCAATCCCTGGGTCAGGAAGATTCCCCTGGAGAAGGAAATGGCAACCCACTCCAGTAGTCTTATCTGGAAAATCCCACAGACAGAGGAGCCTGGCAGGTTACAGCCCATGAGGTTGCAAGAGTCAAACACGACTTCATGAATAAACCACCATAAGAGATGATGAAAATTGAGCCCCTAAGTGATGAAGTGGCTTCCCTGGAATAATATCAAGTAAAGAAGAGAGCTAAATAAAACCCCTATCTCCTAACTCATAGGAATAGCACTGGGAGCCTATAAAAGGGGTGTAGGGAGAGAAGGAAAAATGGGTACAGGTAGTATGAGATGTGATCTCAGGGAACATAACTGAAGAACCATGGAGACTAAAACAGGAAAGGAAGAAAGCCAATACAAAAATGCTTAGTGAATTCTTTTATATAGGATACTACACAGCAGTGAAAAAGAACCAGCCACTAACACCTACAGTAACATAGGTGAAGCCCATGAGCGTAATGCTGAGTGTAAGAAGTGAGACCCAAAATAGGATATAAAGTATGAATCTATTTATATAAAATTTTAAAACAGAGGGGGCACAAGCTAGTATTCCAAGATACTCTAAATATTCTTTATATTGAAATTTGTGGTAGCTACATGCATGTACACATATATAAAAATCCATAAAGCTATACATATAAGATTTGTGGAGTTTCATATAATTTTGCCTCAGTTTTGTAAAATCTTAAAAAAAAAATTTATTGAGTTGACCAACACTATAGGTAATGTGTTTAATTCTGCCAGGATCTTCGAGGTGTTATTTGCAGACTATCTTAAATTCCAGTTTTCTTGCCTGGAGAATTCCACGGACAGCAAAGCTTTGTGGGCTGTAGTCCATGGGGTCACAAACAGTTGGACACAACTGAGTGACTAACACACTTTATCTTGTTTGTGGAAGGGTACAATATGGGTAAACATCTGAATGCAGAGTTCCAAAGAATAGCAAGAAGAGATAAGAAAGGCTTCCTCAGTGATAAATGCAAAGGAACAGAGGAAAGATCTCTTCAAGAAAACTAGAGACACCAAGGGAACATTTCATGCAAAGATTGGCTTGATAAAGGACAGAAATGGTATGGACCTAAAAGAAGCAGAAGATATTAAGAAGAGGTGGCAAGAATACACAGAAGAACTATACAAAAAAGATCTTCATGACCAAGATAATCACGATGGTGTGATCACTCACCTAGAGCCAGACATCTTGGAATGTGAAGTCAAGTGGGCCTTAGAGCATCACTACGAACAAAGCTAGTGGAGGTGATGGAATTCCAGTTGAGCTATTTCAAATCTTGAAAGATGATGCTATGAAAGTGCTGCACTCAATATGCCAGCAAATTTGGAAAACTCAGCAGTGGCCACAGGACTGGAAAAGGTCAGTTTTCATTCCAATCGCAAAGAAAGGCAATGCCAAAGAATGCTCAAAGTACCGCACAATTGCACTCATCTCACACGCTAGTAAAGTAATGCTCAAAATTCTCTAAGCCAGGCTTCAGCAATACATGAACCGTGAACTCCCAGATGTTCAAGGTGGTTTTATAAAAGGCAGAGGAACCAGAGATCAAATTGCCAACATCCACTGGATCATGGAAAAAGCAAGAGAGTTCCAGAAAAAAAAACATCTATTTCTGCTTTATTGACTATGCCAAAGCCTTTGACTGTGTGGATCACAATCAACTGTGGAAAATTTGAAAGAGATGGGAATACCAGACCACATGACCTGCCTCTTGAGAAACCTATATGCAGTTCAGGAAGCAACAGTTAGAAAAGGACATGGAACAACAGACTGGTTCCAAATAGGAAAAGGAGTGCGTCAAAGCTGTATATTGTCACCCTGCTTATTTAACTTATATGCAGAGTGCATCATGAGAAACCCTGGGCTGGAAGAAACACAAGCTGGAATCAAGATTGCCGGGAGAAATATCAATAACCTCAGATATGCAGATGACACCACCCTTATGGCAGAAAGTGAAGCAGAACTAAAAATCCTCTTGATGAAAGTGAAAGTGGAGAGTGAAAAAGTTGGCTTAAAGCTCAACATTCAGAAAATGAAGATCATGGCATCTGGTCCCATCACTTCATGGCAAATAGATGGGGAAACAAAATGTTCTGTGTGTTCCACCTGCCACTGACAGAGTGATCCCATCTCTTTTCTTCCTCTCAGGTCTCCCCGTTCCCTAGGACACTAAAATATTGAAATAAGGCCTCCTAACATCACTTCATGGGAAACAGATGGGGAAACAGTGGAAACAGTGTCAGATTTTATTTTGGGAGGCTACAAAATCACTGCAGATGGTGACTGCAGCCATGAAATTAAAAGGCGCTTACTCCTTGGAAGAAAAGTTATGACCAACCTAGATAGCATATTCAAAAGCAGAGACATTACTTTGCCAACAAAGGTCCATCTAGTCAAGGCTATGGTTTTTCTAGTGGTCATGTATAGATGTGAGAGTTGGACTGTGAAGAAGGCTGAGCGCCAAAGAATTGATGCTTTTGAACTGTGGTGTTGGAGAAGACTCTTGAGAGTCCCTTGGACTGCAAGGAGATCCAACCAGTCCATTCTGAGGGAGATCAGCCCTGGGATTTCTTTGGAAGGAATGATGCTGAAGCTGAAACTCCAGTACTTTGGCCACCTCATGCGAAGAGTTGACCCATTGGAAAAGACTCTGATGCTGGGAGGGATTGGGGGCAGGAGGAGAAGGGGATGACAGGGATGAGATGGCTGGATGGCATCACTGACTCGATGGATGTGAGTCTGAGTGAACTCTGGGAGTTGGTGATGGACAGGGAGGCCTGGCATGCTGTGATTCATGGGGTCGCATAGAGTCAGACACGACCGGCCGACTGAACTGACTGACTGACTGACATAGGTACACCCTTAATGAAGGGTGACCTTAGTAAAAACAATGAAAAAAATGACTACACAACAAAGTTATGCTCCAAATAATATATATCCTACTTGGTCCTATGATGTTCTAAAGTCATTGATCTCCATAAGAAAAGCATTATGTGTGTGTGGAAAGTAGAAGAATGGAAGGGGTTGTATCGTATTCTCCAGTTTTCCGTTTTCAATGTGAGACATGGTAGATTGGAACAAGATCAGTATTAGTGGAGACAACCTGACCAATGAGATGTCTTTAATGATAGCTGAGAGACAATTAGGGGTTAAATTGAACATTTTCCAGTAATCAAATACCCTGCAGTGCAAGCACTGAAACTCATTAACAACTTATGAAAGTTCCCTTTGAGGCAAGTAACTCTGAGCATTTTGGAATTTTCTTTAGAGAAGGGAAGGTCTGAGAAATGCCTTCTTTAGCAATAAAATTAAGTACACTTATATAAACTAGTCTCTCTAATGGAGTCCAGTTATGTCATTGACCTGACTCTCTAGGAGGATTCAGTTGCTAGCATAACACCTTAAATTTGCTCTACCAAATCTTACCACAGGCAGAGAAAGTAACAGAGCTTGTATCCATCATAAAAGCAATATTACAGATACTATCGCTCCCTGACTAGAACCATCCTCCACTCTCTCCTTCCTCCTTTCTGTTAGGTAGCCCTTCCACAAACAGCAGATATGACTCAGTCCCAGTATGACTATATATGGCTTAAACCAAACAGAACATTGCCTCTTCCCAGTCTTTAATACTGATTCAGTGTCACATGACCATGGCACACAAGCATTTCCTCTTTTTCCTTGGAATTCTCCCCTGGGTGATTTGTAAAGCCAGGACTATAGCTGCCATCTTATTTACAGCCTAAGAAAGAACCATACACATGGATGAAAGTAGATGAAGAAAAAATTGCTTGAGGCAAACCAAGTTCACAACGTCTTTTGACTTATAAATATGGGACCAACACTTTCTATGTTGTTTAAGACAACTTGAGCTGGATTTTCTGATGCTGCTGTTTCAGTAATTTTTATTTGTTGTGTCTCTATTTTTCATAACTTTGAACCTTCAGCAAATAAAAGTCAGAGAAGGCAATGACAACCCACTCCATACTCTTGCCCGTAAAATCTCGTGGACAGAGGAGCCTGGTGGGCTGCAGTCCATGGGGTCGCGAAGAGTCGGACACAACTGAGCGACTTCACTTTTACTTTTCACTTTCATGCATTGGAGAAGGAAATGGCAACCCACTCCAGTGTTTTTGCCTGGAGAAAACCAGGGACGGCAGAGCCTGGTGGGCTGCCGTCTATGGGGTTGCATCATGTCAGACACAACTGAAGCGACTTAGCAGCAGCAGCAGCAAGCCAAATACCAACTGCCCCACTGAAACACAAGCAGGAAACCTTGGCATTTCCATTTTCTACTGAGTCACCATAATTTTCCATTTTTGTAGCTATATGGGATATTTCCAAGTTATCTGGAATAAAATATACATTATTTTCAGATAAATTGACTTGTTTATCTGTTCCTATATTTTTAGAATATTATATGCAGTCTAGCTTCACTGAACCTCTGCACATACCCAAATTCATCTCTAAACATCTCTGAGGGTCTAAGCTATATCAGTATTTTGGCCTGGAACATCATCTGAGGTAAGAAATTAGAAGACTAAAGATGATGCATTATTCTTATTTTTCATTTGTTTTTAAACAATCTAGCAATTAAGTATATACAAGCATGATTCTGAGTGATGACTGAGTTTAAAGTAAAAGAGAACTTTTTGCCCTTCTTCCTTTTACAAAACTACTCACTTAGGAATGCTGTTAACTACAGTGGAACAAAGGCAATAAAACCCTTTGTTATCAAATGTTGTTACAAAGTTTGCATTCAGAACTATCTACTTTCTTTTTGTATAAATGTATATTTCTATTTGTATATAAAAATTTGTATATGAAGCCATATTCACATTCAGTTCAGTTCAGTTCAGCCACTCAGTAGTGTCCAACTCTTTGCAACCCCATGAACCACAGCATGCCAGGACTCCCTGTCCAACACCAACTCCTGGAGTCCACCCAAACCCATGTCCATTGAGTCAGTGATGCCATCTAACCATCTCAGCCTCTGTTGTCCCCTTCTCCTCCTGACTTCAATCTTTCCCAACATCAAGGTCTTTTCCAATGAGTCAGCTCTTCACATCAGGTGGCCAAAATATTGGAGTTTCAGCTTCAACATCAGTCCCTCCAATGAACACCCAAGACTGATCTCTTTTAGGATGGACTGGTTGGATCTCCTTGCAGTCCAAGGGACTCTCGAGTCTTCTCCAACACCACAGTTCAAAAGCATCAATTCTTCAGCATTCAGCTTTCTTCACAGTCCAACTCTCACATCCATACATGACCACTGGAAAAACCATAGACTTGACTAGACAGAACTTTGTTGGCAAAGCAATGTCTCTGCTTTTAAATATGCTGTCTAGGTCGGTCATAACTTTCTTTTCAAGGAGTAAGCATCTTTTAATTTCATGGCTGCAATCACCATCTGCAGTGATTTTGGTGCCCCTAAAAATAAACTCAGCCACTGTTTCCACTGTTTCCCCAACTATTTCCCATGAAGTGATGGGGACAGATGCCATGATCTTCGTTTTCTGAATGTTGACCTTTAAGCCAACTTTTCCAATCTCCTCTTTCACTTTCATCAAGAGGCTCTTTAGTTCTTCTTCACTTTCTACTATAAGAGTGGTGTCATCTGCATATCTGAGGTTACTGATATTTCTCCTGGAAATCTTGATTCTAGCTTGTGCTTCTTCCAGTCCAGCATTTCTCATGATGTACTCTGCTGCTGCTGCTAAGTCGCTTCAGTCGTGTCCGACTCTGTGCGACCCCATAGACGGTAGCCCACCAGGCTCCCCCGTCCCTGGGATTCTCCAGGCAAGAACACTGGAGTGGGTTGCCATTTCCTCCTCCAATGCATGAAAGTGAAAAGTGAAAGTGAAGTCGCTCAGTTGTGTCTGACTCTTAGCGACCCCATGGACTGCAGCCCACCAGGTTCCTCTGTCCATGGGATTTTCCAGGCAAGAGTACTGGAGTGGGGTGCCATTGCCTTCTCCATGATATACTCTGCATGTAAGTTAAATAAGCAGGGTGACAATATACAGCCTTGACATACTCCTTTTCCTATTTGGAACCAGTCTGTTGTTCCATGTCCTTTTCTAACTGTTGCTTCCTGACTTGCATATAGGTTTCTCAAGAGGCAAGTCAGATGGTCTGGTATTCCCATCTCTTTCAGAATTTTCCACAGTTTATTGTGATCCACACAGTCAAAGGCTTTGGCATAATCAATAAAGCAGAAATAGATGTTTTTCTGGAACTCTCTTGAATTTGGAACCAGTCTGTTGTTCATGTCCTTTTCTAACTGTTGCTTCCTGACTTGCATATAGGTTTCTCAAGAGGCAAGTCAGATGGTCTGGTATTCCCATCTCTTTCAGAATTTTCCACAGTTTATTGTGATCCACACAGTCAAAGGCTTTGGCATAATCAATAAAGCAGAAATAGATGTTTTTCTGGAACTCTCTTGCTTTTTCCATGATCCAGCGGATGTTGGCAATTTGATCTCTGGTTCCTCTGCCTTTTCTAAAACCAGCTTGAACATCAGGGAGTTCACTGTTCATGTATTGCTGAAGCCTGGCTTGGAGAATTTTGAGCATTACTTTACTAGTGTGTGAGATGAGTGCAATTGTGCAGTAGTTTGAGCATTCTTTGGCATTGCCTTTCTTTGGGATTGGAATGAAAACTGACCTTTTCCAGTCCTGTGGCCACTGATGAGTTTTCCAAATTTGCTGGCATATTGAGTGCAGCACTTTCATAGCATCATCTTTCAAGATTTGAAATAGTTCAACTGGAATTCCATCACCTCCACTAGTTTTGTTCATAGTGATGCTTTCTAAGGCCCACTTGACTTCTCATTCCCAGATGTCTGGCTCTAGGTGAGTGATCACACCATCATGATTATCTGGGTTGTGAAGATCTTTTTTGTACAGTTCTTCTGTGTATTCTTGCCCCCTCTTCTAATATCTTCTGCTTCTTTTAGGTCCATACCATTTCTGTCCTTTATTGAGCCCATCTTTGCATGAAGTGTTCCCTTGGTATCTCTAATTTTCTTGAAGAGATCTCTAGTCTTTCGTGTTCTATGGTTTTCCTTTATTTCTTTGCACTGATCACTGAGGAAGGCTTTCTTATCTCTTCTTGCTCTTCCTTATGTATTGAAATTGTTTTTAACTGGACACTAGTTAAAAAGATACTGTTGAAAATATTTTATAAAACCACTAGCTTTCACAAATTTTTATCATGAATCAAGATCTAGTCTCTTCTAGCATTTTTTTTTTCTGTCCTTAAATTCCTAACTGTGCCTTGATGTTTTGGTGAAAAACAAGTCTTCTTGATATCTTTAGGAACCCGTAAGTCTCTCAGTTTTGTTTATCTCTCCATATTATGCTTTCATCTTTCTAGTCTATGATAATTTAGAAAGGGGATATTCTAAAGTAGGTTTTTAGCAATAAAACTTCCCCTCATCAATGGCCCACTTGTCTTTTACTTTTTTAAAATTACTCTGCACAAGGTAAAGAATCCACCTGCAACGTGAGAGACCCGGGTTCGATCTCTGGGTTGGTAAGATCCCCTGGAGGAGGTCATGGCAACCCATTCCAGTATTCTTGATTGGAGAATCCCCATGGAAAAAGGAGCCTGCCAAGCTACAGTCTATGGGCGCAAAGAGCTGACCAAAACTGAGCAACTAAGCACAGCATAAACACAGCACACCACACAAGACATCTACTCTGTATATTTTTAAAAAGTGGTTCTATAATATTATAGATGAATCGTTACTGCTGCTATGTGAATAAAAATTAAAATCCTAAAACAAGTGAACAAGCAATCATTTCTTCTGCTTTCAACTAAATGTGTAAAATTGATAAGTATGACTAATAACCTAGATTGACTTTAAAAGATAGTTTCACTTCCAGGCTCATCTTAGGATTTCCCTTCTCATTTCTCAAAGAAAACACAAGCTACAATTACAGTTCTAATAGACTAGGTTATGTTGCCTTAACAAGCAATCCCAAAATTTCAGTGGTTCAAAAAAAAAACAAGATGTATTCTTTACTCATGCTATCCATCTGCTGCAGATCACCTGAGTCTGCTCTGTGTTGTCTTCACTCAGAATGCTAGTTAATTGACCAGCAACTGTTTGGAATCACATTGGCAAAGGGAAAAGGACAGTGTGACAAATCACCCCCTGGCTCTAGTAGTTTCAACCTAGAAGATTTTGCTCACATTTTCAGGACCAAAGTCAATCTCATGATCATTCCAAGAAGACGGGAAAGAGTAATCCCAAGATGCCCACAGGCGAAACCAGAAATATTAATAACTGGCAATGATTAGCACTAAGATTATCACACCTCCAGACCTCAAATTCCTTCACTTTCTTGCAACACATCTATAAACCTTCCTCCAGCCACCTACTCATTCTTCCCCTCTATGACAAGAGTCCTCCTTATGACTAAGATTTACCCTTCCTCCTCTGTCCCTGTCATCTCAGATTCAGCTCTATAAACTACTCACTCTTCTCTGTATCTTCAATACTTTGCATTCTCTTGCTTCTTATCATAATTTATATTTCTCCTAATTTAAAACACTGAAACTCATCCTTAACTTTCACATTTCTGTTTCTTTCTATCAATCTGCCTCATTCCTCTTACAGGTACTTTTTTTAAAAAGAGATGCATACATCTCTCTGGTTATTTTCTCAACTCCCATTCATGCTTCAGGCTACTGGATCTGCTTCTGTGGTTCACCATGCAGTTAAAACCACTTTTTAAAAAGTCACCAATGAGTGACCTCTTTGTTGCTAAATCCACTGTACATACTCTAGTTCTCAAGTTACCTCACTATTAGCAGTACTGTCTACTCCCTCCTACTCCTGAGAATGCTCTCTGCATTTGACTTCGTAGTACTACTTTCTTGGCTTTTTCCCCTACCTCTCCAAGAGGTTCTGGCTCAGTCATTTTGAAAGTTTCTTGCTCTCTCTCTCTCTTCTTTAATTGGTGGTATTCTCAGCCTTCAGCTCTAATCTCTCTTTCTTCTCACTCATTAGTCTCATCCGACATGAGTAATCTTATCTAATCTCCTAACTTGTTATCATCTCTATGCTGATGAATCTCAACTTTAACCGCAAAGAACTAAATCAATTTCACAGTCATCCTGCCTACCACACTACCCTTTCAGTACTTGCCTATGTCCTAACCTCAAGATACCAGATTTGACTTGCAAGAAACCAGTCATCTTTGAAGCCAAAAATGAAAATATAAAAATTGAAATGGAGACTTTTATTGGCAGTTACCCACATTTTAATAAAACACTAATCTATGTGTTTGTTTGCTCTCCCTCTTTCCCTGGGCTATCAGGGGGATCAGTGTCTTAGTGATTATACTATATCTCTAAGGCCTAAAACAGTGGGTACTCAATAAATGATTGTTAAACAGTGTTGCCATGCCACCTAGTACCCTTTCACCTAAATGTTATAATACTCAAACATCTGTTCTGGGGAGTCTAGTATACCTGATTATATGCAGGGGCAAAGCAGTGTAGGAATGACCAAAAGTTGTCCTGTTTTTAATATTAAATGGAAAAATATCTGCTGCTCAATTCAGAGAACATTAGCCACAGTTATTAATCTGAATAGGCTGTGTTGTACTGAATTCACAAGCAATCCTAAAATCTCAGGGACTCAAAAAAAAAATCATACTTATTTTTTGTTTCTACTACATCTCCATTAATGTTTTCCACCAACAGAAGTTGTATGAGTAGTGTTTGGATTATATGTTGTGCCCCAAAACTCATATGTTGATGTCCTATTTTCTATATTTGAAACGGTAACTTTAAAGAAGTGATTAATGTTAAGTGAGGTCATAAGGGTGTTAATTCAGTAGGAAAGTTGTCCTTTTAAGAGGAGGAAGAGACCGCAGAAATGCATGTGCACAAAGAAAGGACATGTGAAACCACGGCAAGGAGGCCAGGTACAAACTAACATAAGAGAACTCAGGAGAAATCAAACCAGCTGTCCCCTTGGTCTTGGACTTCTACCCTCCAAAACTGTGAGGAAATAAATTTCTCTTGTCTAAGTCTCCCAATCTATGGTATTTTGTTATGGCAGTCCTAGAAAATAAGTAAAATAAAATAGACACCAGTGTCAAAAATCCTTTCCATGTTGGGATGCTGCTCTGCTCCTAAGAGGTTCCAAAGACCAACATGAAGGGAAATTTTCTTTCTATGTGAATTGTCAAGAATGTGCTGAAGGGCACATGAGATGATCTTACTCTCCAGAAGATTCTTGAGTCCCTCCAAAGGTCACTCTTCCCATTATGACCAGTCTTCTCTTGGGTATAGTATTGAACATGCCTGCGGAGAGCAATTCAATAGAAGACAAACAGGACCAGCAGCAGGACACGAGCAGATCTTATGAGAGAAGGCTGCCCTGAAAGATCCAGCTGTTTCTCTCCATTAGAAGAGTTTTTTAAAATACCTCATTTCCTCCCTAATAGGTATGACAAAAGAGTTTGGTCCTTGGTGGCAGCCTACTCCATCCCTCTCCTGGTCAACCTTCTTCTTGCTGGGCTTTCTCTGATTCCTCAGGCTCTACATTGAGACACACTCCAGCAGTGTTACTCGGGCGATTTCCTTATCTGCCTCAGTGATTGCTTCTAGCTCTAGATTAAGGTGTTTTTTTTGTTGTGTTTTTTTTTTTTACAATAAACTTAGCAAATCACAACTCTAATTCAGACCAAAAAACTGAATTCCATCCTCTAAAGAACAGTAAGTTATAACATTTCTATATATTCTATCACTGCATTTATACCAAAAAATATAACTTTTTATTTTATATGTTTTTAGATGAGGCAGAAACATTATTTTAATTTTGCTACAAAATAGAACAATACTGTGATATTCTGTACTTAATAAGGTGGGCTACACTAAATGAACATCAACATTTTGCTTAGTCCTATGATATGCTGACAATGACTTTATTATCATTTGCAATAACAAAAAGTGAAATAGCAATTATGCTTTCCATTCCTTGAAAAGCAGAAGAGACTCAATGTAAACTCCATGTACATGAGTTCAGACTTAAGGAATGTGACCAATAGCAGTTATCATGTAGGCTCTTTAGAGTCAGCTCCCATCTGGTTCTGGTGAATCTTCCACTTTAGCCAGAAGGTATTACTGATTTCCAACAAAGACTCGGGAAACTCCTGGACCAAAGAAACTATAGTTTTGATGGAACAGCAGTTTTGGGGGTGGGTTACCAGAGGAAGCACCAAGCTGCCCTGACAAAATACTTCATCATCAAGCTATTGATGGCATATCTTTACCCTTTAGAAGTTATCCTAGAATTGCCTCTCATCCCAGTGCCTGCTCCTCCCCCACGTATTTTGCTTCCTATTTGTCTGCTCATTTGGGCTCATGACTACATCATCAGTTGTACCTCTCTCCAGCCCACTTCCTAGCCCTTTTTTTAACTTTCTGATTCCTGGAGGTTATCCAGTGTGCTCTCTTGGTTTCATAAGTGACCCAGGTAGTGTTCAAAAATTCACAATGAATTTACTTAGTCCCGAAATCACTGTTGATGCCATCTTCCCATAGCCTGCCCACCACAGTACCTTGGACAACAGCCATTCATCCCCTGGACCACTCCATCCCAGCTCTTCTGTAAGGCAGCAGAGTGAAAGAAGTTGCTTTGTTATGACTGGGTTTAGTTTGATTCTTTTTGTTTCCATTTCTGACACTCTGCCCAATAAAGAAGTGGTTTCAGACATTCTTCCCACTTCCCAGTCAAGACAACAGTTCCTGGCTCATACCTTACCCTCACTATCTCAGTCAGGATCACAAAATACCTTCCAGCAGTGCCCTACTTCTACCAAAAATTCAGCCACTTCCGCCCTGAGTCCTGTTGCAAACAGTAACATAATTCTCGTGTTTCCTTTTCAACTTTGCTTACATCAGTGTGATTTTCCATTTCTTTAAATATCTTCTAAACTCTCTTGCACTTAAACCCAGGTTGTAATATTGTAAGTAGTTAAAGCAAAACAAAACAAACAAAATAGCTTCAGGGTGTTGTTTTTTAAAAGCCTAAAAAAAACCAAAGCCATTGTTCCCAGAGTAGCCCACTGAGGATGATTGGCATCTTGAAGCATATATACAGTGTCATTCTATCTCAGAGACAGGCATCCATGATAGCTCCTCTTAGCAGCTGCCTTTCCTGCTGTCTTGCTCCTGTGCAACCTTGGAGGAGGTCCCTGCCCCTTCCCTCAGAGACACCCATTTCAGGTTGCCATCTCACAGTGACTGAGGTGTTCATTTGTCACTCATTCACCCCCATGCATCCACGAGTGTGATCACGATGCAGTTTTCTCTTTGAATAAACAATGTAGATCTGCCAGTTTCTGAATTTGCCCTGAAAGTGGAGGTCACTTTCAGAAAAACTTTTGCTCTCTCTACAAAGCTTCTTTACTCAGACTTGTGCAAATAGCTACTGCTCAGTATTGCTCTTAGTAAAAGGGAGGAAAGGGGAAAAAAATTTTAAAAGTAACACATATATCAAGCAGAACACATACTGACATCAAAAGCCTCCTTGTATGTTAAATGTTTGCACGTGCATGTTAATTTTTGCAGAAACTGAGTCTAATTTGAAAACCAAATCCACATTTCTTCACATTATATCCCACTGCCATGCCTCATATAGAGCTGGTATATTTTTAATAAATGGGGAGGGGGGCGGAATGTATGGGATAAGCGGCCATCATGCTAAAAAGAATTGCTTATAACACATCTATGGCTGTTCTAGTCTCTCATTAACCTTGACTCATCAAGTCTCTTATTCATTTACCTTTCACCTGCACAGTGTAATCTGAGAAACAAAAAAACATGTCCTTCCACCTTTTGAAGACAAAGCCTGAAACTTCAGCGTCACTCCGCTCCATTCATTTTGGATAAAGGATGTGTA
This sequence comes from Aepyceros melampus, assembly GCA_006408695.1. Lineage (NCBI taxonomy): Eukaryota > Metazoa > Chordata > Mammalia > Artiodactyla > Bovidae > Aepyceros > Aepyceros melampus. The sequence goes on along the minus strand of SJXQ01004928.1, from coordinate 62,026 downwards.
ATCATCAAGAACTCCTATTTAAAAATGCTATATAGATTCTGAACTATATTTGCTGATACCCAATATGAACACTTAATAGACAAATAAACAGAATACTTACTTGATTTAATAGCTAACAGAGTGAACCTGGGTAATAGGGCATTGGATAGCTTAGATTTCGTGAGGAAACTGAGGACAAGAACATGGAGGAAGTGCAAAATCTAAAGTCCAAAGCACTGAAGTAAGAACAGCTTGGGGAGGGCAGTCAAGCGGAAAGAGAAGCCATTTTATAAATCAAGGAAGAGTTGAAACCCTCAAGGCAGAAGAAGGTGGTAGAAAGAGAAAAACAGAAAAGCAACATATTGTCACCCTGCTTATTTCATTTATACACAGAGTACATCATATGAAATGTCAGACTGGATGAAGCACAAGCTGGAATTAAGATTGCCAGGAGAAATATCAATAACCTCAGATATGCAGATGACAACACCCTTATGGCAGAAAGTGAAGAGGAACTAAAGAGCCCCTTGCTGAAAGTGAAAGAGGAGAGTGAAAAAGCTGGCTTAAAGCTCAACATTTAAAAAACTAAAATCATGGCATCTGGTCCCATCACTTCGTGGCAAGTAGATGGGGAAACAAAAAGCAAAAGAGTTCCAGAAAAACATCTATTTCTGCTTTACTGACTATGCCAAAGCCTTTGACTGTGTGGATCACAATCAACTGTGGAAAATTCTGAAAGAGATGAGAATACAAGACCACCTGACCTGCCTCTTGAGAAATCTGTATGCAGGTCAGGAAGCAACAGTTAGAACTGGACATGGAACAACAGACTGGTTCCAAATAGGAAAAGAAGGACATCAAGGCTATATATTGTCACTCTGCTTATTTAACTTATATGCAGAGTACATCATGAGAAATGCTGGATTGGAAGAAACACAAGCTGGAATCAAGATTGCCAGGAGAAATATCAATAACCTCAGATATGCAGATGACAACACCCTTATGGCAGAAAGTGAAGAGGAACTAAAGAGCCCCTTGCTGAAAGTGAAAGAGGAGAGTGAAAAAGCTGGCTTAAAGCTCAACATTTAAAAAACTAAAATCATGGCATCTGGTCCCATCACTTCGTGGCAAGTAGATGGGGAAACAAAAAGCAAAAGAGTTCCAGAAAAACATCTATTTCTGCTTTACTGACTATGCCAAAGCCTTTGACTGTGTGGATCACAATCAACTGTGGAAAATTCTGAAAGAGATGAGAATACAAGACCACCTGACCTGCCTCTTGAGAAATCTGTATGCAGGTCAGGAAGCAACAGTTAGAACTGGACATGGAACAACAGACTGGTTCCAAATAGGAAAAGAAGGACATCAAGGCTATATATTGTCACTCTGCTTATTTAACTTATATGCAGAGTACATCATGAGAAATGCTGGATTGGAAGAAACACAAGCTGGAATCAAGATTGCCAGGAGAAATATCAATAACCTCAGATATGCAGATGACAACACCCTTATGGCAGAAAGTGAGGAGGAGCTAAAAAGCCTCTTGAAGAAAGTGAAAGAGGAGAGTGGAAAAGTTGGCTTAAAGCTCAACATTCAGAAAACGAAGATCATGGCATCTGGTCCCATCACTTTATAGGAAATAGATGGGGAAACAGTAGAAACAGTGTCAGACTTTATTTTTTTGGGCTCCAAAATCACTGCCGATGGTGACTGCAGTTATGAATTTAAAAGATGCTTGTCCCTGGAAGAAAAGCTATGACAAACCTAGACAGAATATTAAAAAGTAGAGACATTACTTTACCAACAAAGGTCTGCACAGTCAAAGCTATGGTTTTTCCAGTAGTCACGTATGGATGTGAGAGTTGGACCACAAAAAATGCTGAGCACTGAAGAATTGATGCTTTTGAACTGTAGTGTTGGAGAAGACTCTTGAGGGTCTCCTGGACTGCAAGGAGATCAAATCAGTTAATCCTAAAGGAAAGCAGTCCTGAATATTCATTGGAAGAAGAACTGATGCTAAAGCTGAAGCTCCAATACTTTGGCCACTTGATGAGAAGAACTGACTCATTTGAAAAGACCCTTATGCTGGGAAAGATTGAAGACAGGAGGAGGAGATGATAGAGGATGAGATGGTTGGATGGCATCACCGACTCGATGGACATGAGTTTAAGCAAGTTTGGGGAGTTGCAATGGACAGGGAAGACTGGTGTGTTGTCCATGGGGTCACAAAGAGTCAGACATGACTGAGAGACCGAACTGACTGAAACCCAATATTGGCTTAAGGACAACCCCACTCAAACTATTTGGAGGACATAACTGGAACAAATAATGAGAAACTAGTAAAAGAGAAGATTAATTGGCACAACAGACTCTGGAGCTTATTTCCATTATAGAATATATATCACATATCGCTCTTCGATGAAACTATTTGTCTGTACCTTTCTCCGGGTCATAGGTTTTTAGAAGACAGGGACTCTTCATGGAACCAGAGTCTGGTGCACTGCCTGGCACATTGTAGAGACTCAATTCACACCTGAAGGACAAATGAATGAAATAAATTCCCTTTCTTTTCTATTACTCACACATAAAATCATCACTATGAAGAATCTGATATACTTCATATATTGTGACACTTCAGCTGTATACTCAGGATTCTTAGAGGTGCTAGGGCCTTTTGAAAAGTATAAACTGTTTCATTTGCATAAAAGTAAATATCTTTTCTCAGAAATGAGGCAAGGCCAACACCTAACATATACTGTTTTGGCGATAATTTTTGTTATTTGTAGACATATTGAAGCTCAGGGCTGTGTTCCTGTGTTGCTGGAGAATTTGCATGGTATGTCTTGCTCTGGAACTTGTTGGCCCTCAGGTGGTGCTTGGTTTCAGTGTAGGTATGGAGGTGTTTGATGAGCTCCTATCAATTAATGTTCCCTGGAATCGGGAGTTCTCTGCTGTTCTCAGGATTTGGACTTAAGCCTCCTGCTTCTGGTTTTCAGTATTATTTTTACAGTAGCCTCAAGACTTCTCCATCTATACAGCACCATTGTTAAAATGTCTAGGTTAAAGATGAAAAGTTTATCCACAGTGAGGGACACCCAGAGAGGTTCGGAGTTACATGGAGAAGAGAAGAAGGAGGAGGGAGTTAGAGGTGACCCGAATGATATGAGGTGGAATCAAAAGAGGACAGAGCAAGCTAGCCAGTAATCACTTCCTTATGTGCACTCCACAGTGTGGACCACACAGAGATGTTCATGGAGTTATACAGAGAAGAGAAGAGGGAGGAAGGAGACAGAGGTGGCCAGGAGGATAAAGTGGGGAATCAAAAGGAGAGAGACAGATCCAGCCAGTAATCAGTTCCCTAAGTGTTCTCCACAGTCTGGAACACACAAAGAGATTCACAGAGTTGGGTAGAGAAGAGAAGGGGGAGGGAGGAGATAGAGGCAACCTGGTGGAGAGAAAGGAGAATCCAAAGGGGGAGAGAGCAGTCAAGCCAGTAATCTTGCTCCCAAGTAAAATAGGTACTGAAGATTGGGTTCTTAAAGGTACAAAGTTGATAACAAATACCAAAAAGCAAAGATTAAAAATCTAGAGTAGAGGTTGGATTTTCAAAAATACAATATTAAAGAAAAGAAAAAAAAGTCACAAAATTATAAAATATATATATATATATGAAGTTTGATTAAAAAAGTAGGGTCTCTCTTTTTTTTGGTAAAGTAATAGGTTATAAAAGTGAAAATTAAAGGAGTAATAGAGGACTTAAAAATTAAAAAAAAAAGATAGTAAAAATATATCTAAGACTTTCTCTGGTGTGTTGTGGGCAATGTGGGGTCAGTTCATTGTCAGATAGTTCCTTGTCTGGCTTATATTTCTCAAGACCTATAGGCCCCTTCCTATGTAGTCGGTGCTAACTACAGGGTTTTAATCTATTGCACCTGTCACTTCCAAGGCAGTTCCCTCTGTTTTAGCTTCTGTTTGCTGGTCTCTTCAGTGTCTGATTTCCTCTCTGACACAAGGGGGTGGTGGTGGACACTTTCGAGCTGTGGGGAGGAAGGGATGCTGCAAACAAATAACACTGGCATGTGCACGCAGTGTCTCAGCCACACTGGGCCTGTCCCCGCTCACGGTGCGTGTACCCTTCCTGCCCACACTGCTCAGGCTCTAGGTTGCTCCGCTGGGAACTGTCCAAGGCCAGCCCTGAGCTGCATGCATCTCCCAGGTCTAAGCCGCTCAGGTTCCGGCATTCGGGTAGTCCTCAGAGGTGCAGACTTGATTGGGTGTGAGTTTTGTGCCTTTCCCAGGTCCGAGCAGCTCAGATGATGAAGTGTTTGGCTAGTGCGGTCGCTGCGACTTATCGCCTCCCCCATCCCTGCTGCTCAGTTTTCTGGGTGTACACCTGGCACACCCTCTCAGGCAAATGTTGACCATCTAGAACCCCAAGAAGTCTTAGTTAGCAAAGAAGCCTGGTTGCAGTTTGGTAGATAATGCCTCTCGGGAGCTGCAATTGCCCCCTTGCAGCTCTGGATGCCTGTCCCTGGAAGCGGATGGTCTGCAGCCGGCCAGCTCTGTTCAGACCTTTGTTCTGTGAGTGGGCCTGATGGTGTCTTAGGTTAGAGCTTTTCATGTGGTAGCTATCCCACAGTCTGGTTTGCCATCTGAAGTTAGTTCCCTCAGATTGCCCTTGGGGCATTCAGGCCCGGTCCTTACTCTAAGCAATGCAGCCCGCGCCTCCCTGCCCAGCCCCTGCTTGCTAGTGGTGGGTGCAGGCGTCTGCACTGCTTTTCCGCTGGGGGAGTTACTGTTGGGCACGTAATCTGTGGGTTTTAATTATTTATTATTTTTCCTCCCAGCTATGTTGCCTTCTGTGGTTCCAAGGCTCGCCACAGACTCGGCAATGAGAGTGTTTCCTGGTGTTTGGAAACTTTCTTTTTAAGACTCCCTTCCTGGGATGGCGCTTCGTCCCTACCTCTTTTGTCTCTCTTTTTGTCTTTTATATTTTTTCCTACCTCCTTTCGAAGACACTGGGCTGCTTTTCTGGGTGCCTGATGTCCTCTGCCGGCATTCAGAAGTTGTTTTGTGGAATTTACTCAGCGTTTAAATGTTCTTTTGGTGAATTTGTGGGGGAGAAAGTGGTCTCCCTGTCCTATTCCTCTGCCATCTTAGGACCGCCTCCCTAAATGTTGAGTTTTAAGTTAGCTTTTTCACTCTCCTCTTTCACCTTCATCAAGAGGCTCTTTAGTTCATCCTCACTTTCTCCATTAAGGTGGTGTCTTCTGTATACCTGAGGTTATTGCTATTCCTCCTGGCAATTTTGATTCCAGCTTGAGCTTCATCCAGCCCAGCATTTTGCATGATGTACTCTGCATATAAGTTAAATTAGTAGGGTGACAATATACAGCTTTGATGTACTTCTTTCCCAATGTTTAACCAGTCCCAACTAAACCAGTGATATTTAATTGATCTCTTGAAGAATTTTCCACAGTTTATTGTGATCCACGTGGTCAAAGTCTTTAGTGTAGTTAATAAAGCAAAAATAGATGTTTTCTGGAATTTCCTTGCTTTTTCTGTGATCCAATGGATGATGGCAATTTGATCTCTGGTTCCTCTGCCTTTTATAAATCCAGCTTGTACTGAGTTTCTCAGTTCACATACTGCTGAAGCCTAACTTGATGGGTTTTGAGCGTGACCTTGCTAACATGTGAAATGAGCACAATTGTGCAGTAGTTTGAACATTCTTTGGCATTGCCTTTCTTTGGGATTGAAATGAAAACTGACCTTTTCTAGTCCTGTGGCCACTGCTGAATTTTCTAAATTTGCTGGCACATTGAGTGCAGCACTTATAATGGCATCATCTTTAGGATTTGAAATAACTCAGCTGGAGTTCCATTACCTCTATTATCTTTGTTCACAGTAATGCCGCCTAAGGTCCACTTGACTTCACACTGCAGGATGTCTGACTCTGGGTGAGTGATCACACCATTGTGGTTAACTGAGTCATTAAGACCTTTTTTTGTACAGTTTTGTGTATTTTTGCCCCCTCTTATTGATATCTTCCACTGAAGACCCCCAAACTGCCCTCGGCTACCTGGGGAAGTCCCGCACCTGTTTCTTGAGCATCTACCTGGGCTCCAGGCTTCTTCTATTCATCTGTGCAGCCACCTCAGCCTTAACTAAGGAGATTTTGACCCACTTTGGTTCTGTCAGCTTATCTTAAGGATAATGCTTGATGCTCAGTTCTAGTTGGTTCCAGTGGTTTAGTGTACAACATTAATAGGTTAATATTCACGTTTAAAAGTCCATTCAGAAATATGCTTTAATTCTTACTTATTTGTTTAAGGTCCAGTTCAAATATAATCTTATTTATTTAACAATAATTTCTCTAGTGGAACTGTGAGTCATGTATTATGCTAGGTGCTAGGGTATAATGAATAAGACCTAACTTCTGCCATCTGGAGCCTCATATATGTGAAAGACAGGCTTATAAACAAATACAGGGTTGACATCATATAGTCAAAGCTGTGGTTTTTCCAGTAGTCATGTACCAATGTGAAAGTTGGACTATAAAGAAGGCTGAGCACTGAAGAACAGATGCTTGAGAACTGTGGTGCTGGAGAAGGGTCTTGAGAGTTCCTTGGACAGCCAGGAGATCAAATCAGTCAAGCCTAAGGAAATCAGTCCTGAATATTCATTGGAAGGACTGATGCTGAAGCTGAAGCTCCAGTAATTTGGCCACCTGACACAAAGAGCTGACTCATTGGAAAAGACCCTGATGCTGGGAAAGATTGAGGGCAGGAAGAGAAGGGGGCAACAGAGGATGAGATGGTTGGATGGCATCACTGACTCAATGAAGGTGAGTCTGAGCAAACTCTGGAAGATAGGAAGGACAGGGAAGCCTGGTGTGCTGTAATTCATGGGGTTGCAAAGATCAGACATGACTGAGCCACTGAACAACAACAGGCTGACTTCACAAAAATAGTCAGGTAGGTATGAATGAAGCTTCATCTCAGTGAGGTACAGCTAGCAGGATCTGGGGCACTCAAGAAAACAGACTTTTGTGATGGATCTAAAGGAGAAATAGGGGTAAAACAGTTGAGAAGATGAGAATCTTGGGAAAAGAAAACAAGATTAAAGGCACAGAAATAGCTAACAATATTGATTGCTGTTTGCTATGTTCTTATTGTTTGTCAGGCACAAAGCTAGGTGCTTTGCATGCATTATATCAGTTGAGTCTTACAAAAACTGTTTAAAATGAGGATTATTGGTTTGGCAAAAAAGTTCGTTCAGGTTAGATGCTTGTGAAAATCACTCAGTCATGTTCGACTCTTTTTGACCCCATGGACTGCAGCATGCCAGGCTCACCGTCCATGGAATTATCCAGGCAAGAATACTGGAGTGGGTTGCCGTTTCCTTTTCCAATATACTTGGAAAAACCCAAACAAAGTTTTTGGCCAGCCCAATATTATAATATCCATTTTGCAAATAAGGAAACTGAGGTTGGGAAAGTTCCAGCCTTGCCCGAGATTGTCTAATGTGCCAGAGATGGGATTAGAACCCAGATCTATCTGATTCCAGAGGCTAAACCCTTAATCCTTAAATTACTGAAGATAATTTATGTTCAGAATATGATAGGGTAAGAACAAAGTCATAACTGGAGAGAGGGCAGGGAAGGTTTGTAAAGGCCAGACCACAAAGGTTTTTGTGTTCTGTATCTGTGAAATTATTCTTTATCCACTTTTTATTGCCCCTAACCCCCTAACAACCAAGCCAAAGGAACTTTATTTTTCCCTCTTAACCTCTATGTACTTAATATTTATATCTCACATGCATTTATAATTATGTTTTCCCTTTATTTTACTTTGTTCATCACTAGGCAACAAAGTCTTAATCAAAGGATTATCACGTGCCCTACTCATTTGGTGAATGTGAGTGAATGAATGAATGAACCTAAAAGAATGCCTATGGTAGTGGAAGGTTTAGGCACTGGGCTTTGTAATTCCATATCAAAGAAGTTATGGTTGCCTTGAAGTAACTGGAAACTCAGATTAATTTTAGGCTATTCCTATATGCTAATTGGTAAATCATATAACCCGAGCATTGCTCCTCAGCTTTCAGTGAGCATGACATCATTATGAGACAAGCCAATTGAGCTTCCCATGAAAACTTAAAAGAAGATTTTTGAGCCATAAATTTTATTAGTCTAACCCAGGGACAGAGTGGTGCTCCCAGTAGTTCTTTGTGATTTCTGGATGTTGTGGCTCCCTTGCCTAGGATCTATTTGGTGCTCAGCATTTAGCTATAAATAAGTCTTCAGCCCCAATGTCTAGCCTAGGGTTGGGGAGCAGAAGGAAGGAGGCCAACTGGAGAGGCTAGAGATGTTAACAAGAATGTGAAAACCGAAAAGGAAGACAGGAATCGTCTTATTTGCTTGCCTTTTTTCTGTAGGCATGCAGCCTGATTGTAGCCTTTGGCCAGTTGTGTCTGCAGAAGGAATTGAGCTTTCCTTTTTTTCCCCAAGCCTCTCTCTCTCAAAACCGAAACCTGTTTCATCGCCACTCCCTGGATGGTGCTAGTGGTTAAAAAAAACCTGCCTGCCAATGCAGGAGACATAAGAGTTCAATCCCTGGGTCAGGAAGATCCCCTCTGGAGAAGGATGACAGCCCACTCCAGTGTTCTTGCCTGGAGAATTCCATGGACAAAAGAGCCTGGCAGGTTATAGTCCACAGAGATGCAGAGTTGGACACAACTGACGTGACTTAGCACAGAACATACCTAAACCTGTTTCATCCCTGCCCCTACACAGTAGTGAATGAATTGCCTCATTTAGAGTCAGGAGAAGTGTGTTCAAGCCTTGACTGCCAGTTTCTGTGACTCCAGGTAAATCACATTGTCTGGTAAAGTGGTGTTATACTTCCTTCCTGTCACCCACATAGTTACTGGGAGAATAAAATGAATCATAGGGTTGAAAGTATTTTGTAGGTTATCAAGCTCTGTGTAATTGTAAAGGAGAAAGAAGACATGGTTTCTTGAAGGCATTTTAAACTAAGGAATCCAGATTGAGTAAATTTTTCTGAGCTGTCCAGTATGCCACATGGGGGCAGCAGGAGCCTGTCTTAGCTCCTATCCTTAGCAAAGGGGGAAAAATAGGAAAGATTTGGCTGATTCTTTGGCCTTTTCTGCAAAGTGGAAGAAGAGGATTTATTCCTCTATCACTGCCTAAATTCCTAACTCCACTAAATCCTTCAAGTCCATATTAAATAATTTCTCAGAGGGCTTGTATATCCCCCCCCCCCCTTTTTTTTTTTTGGTTCTTGGCCACACCATGTGTGCGACCAGGGATGAAACCCATGCTTTTCTGCACTGGAAGTACAGCATACTAACCACTGGACCACCAGGGAGATCCCTGACTTGCATTCTTAAAGGGAAATCCCAGGCACTTTCCTTCCTCCTTGTTGAAGTTAAACCAGCCCTAATAGGTTTCAGTTAACGGTTGCAAATCTGTTCTGGGCTTTGGGCTTTCATACAACTGTCTCCCTACTCCCACGCCTGCTAGGGATGGCAGTGCTGTAGACTCCAAACTCACTTTAATTTTCATCCTAGAGTCAGCTCTAGTGGACCTGGAAAACCATCTAATCCAGCTGCTCATTTTGCAGAACAGGAAACTGAGGCACAGAGAGGGAAATAATTTGTCCAAGATGAAATAAATGATCAGTTTATTGAAGAGTGAAAACTTCAATCCCAATTTCTTCCTGTGGGTTCAGTTTCTTTATAAATGTGAATATTTCCCAGGTGTTTTGGGAGTCTCAAAGCAGCTTTTGTTTCTCCAAGTGGTGAGAATTTTGAGCACTTTCTGAAGTAAAGGGAAATAGGAAATCTTTTGGTAGCAAACATTTGAAAAAATCTTTGGAAGAAGAGTTGCCATAAGCACCTGTTTTAGGAATCCCCAGAATCTGAAAGGTAGGCCTTATAAACTCTCAGGTATGCATGTTTGAAGGACTACGACATATAACGCCTCTGGAGAAAGAAAGAAAATCATTTTAGAGGATACATTTAAGTCTATGGGCTTTCATGTTAGGCTTGCCTTCCCAATTATATTCTTCTCAGAGCCATATGTTAAAAGACAGTTCTCAGTATCCCCTGAGTTATGGAAAAAGGCAAGAATGAGGGAAGCCAGTCTTAACCATTTGCTACCTATAAAGGGCATTCTCTGTACACAGAAAATCCACATAAAGCTGGCAGAGAGGTAGAACAAAATAATGTAGATTAAGAGTCTAACAGATATTGATTCAAAGCCTGTCCTAATTAGTTAACTTTATAGGCAATTTTCATTGTCTCAATTTTCTTATTACCTATACAATAGATATAATAATATCTACCTTATTAGCTATGTAACCTTGGACAAGTTCTTTAATCTCTGTTTACCCACCCCAGTAATCTTGCTAGGATGATTCCATGGACAGGGAAGGCTGGTAAGCTACAGTCCATGGGGTCGCAATAAGCTGGACATGACTGAGGGACTGAGAAACTGAGCATGCACTCACCTCCATTATATCGTCTATTAAAATGAGGATAATAGTAAAACGAACAGCCCTATTTCATAGGTTTTATAATGATTAATGACTAATAAATTATTATCTACAACCATGCATGGCACATAATCAACAGTTTGGAAAGTATTAGTTATCATTGTTCTTTTTATTAATGGTACCACCATACAGGGTTGTTGTAGTGATTAAATTAGTGTATCTAAAGGTTTTCTAACAAGAGAATAGGCGCTCAATAAGATGGTATTTATTTTTATTTGTATGTGAAAGATCCTCTAGAGAAAGAAATGGCAACCCACCTAGTATTCTTGTCTGGAGAATCCCATGGACAGAGGAGCCTAGTGGGCTACAGTTCATGGGGTCCCAAAAAGCTGGACATGGCTGAGCAGCTGAGCTTGCACATGCACCATATGCAAGCCTGTCTTACAAATATATTCTTCCTGTACATTTTTCTCCTTATTCTCTTCTTTCTTTGGCCTTAGCAGAAGCTTGGATTCACCCCTAGGGTGTAGGGTGAAAGAGTTGTAGAACTATGTTTCAGATGGAGAGGTGAAGGAGAAGAAGGAAGAAGGGTAAACTAAGAGATCTGTACGATCTGTTCATCATCTCCATGGGTGTTATGCTATCTGCACAGGTTTCCCCACATCCACCTCTTAGCCTACCTACAGAGACCTTCTCCTGAGAAGGCTGTGAGTGGTGACTGAGCAGGAGAAAGCTGATCTGGGAGCTTTGACACTTAAATTTATGGTCAGCAGAATTTCCAGTGGCTCTGACCCTGGTATTCACAGAATTGCTTTGAAGGCTCACTGTGGACGAATAAACCAGCTCATCCAGCTCTGTTTCATGTGAAGTTTCTGTGTGAATGTAAGAATCCTCAACCATTAATCACTAAAGTCAGCTTAGGTAGGGGATAAATATTGTTATAATGTAGTTTACTCCAAAAATATTTCTCAACAGAAGTCAGGGGCCAGCGTGCTCAATTAAATTCTGCCACTTGACAAGCTCTGTGGTAGACAACAAGTCACTTCCCTCCTTGAACGTCATTCCTCCCAGTAGATTGTTTCAGCCCTAATGTTCCAAAGTTCTGAGATGAAGGAGTGAATAAGAATGTTCCCAATTTGGGGGTTGAGAATTCTGGAGAGAGAGACTAAAGAGAGTTAACTCTGATCCATGCTTTACCTTTTGGTTCTTCGCACTATCAGAGGCTGCCCTTGTTTCCTCCCCTCCTGCAGAGGATGGTGAGAGTGCAGTATGTTCATGAAGCTGCTTTCAAGCTTCCTCTCTGGAGGCTGTAAGTGCTTTGAGGACCTGATTTCATTTGTTTCTGCCCTGTCCTGTGCCTGGCATGGTTCTTGCCACAAAGCAGATGCTTAATAAATGTTTGCTGACTTGAAATGGAATGACTACTTTGTGTCCTTAAAATTTTTTTTGAGGTATATTAACATACATACATACAGTTAAAGTGTGCAGTTTGATAAGTTTTGACACACCGTGTGTCTGTGAAACCATTAGTGTACTCAAGACAATTAACATATTCATCACCCCCCAAAGTTTTCTCATGTTTCCATGTGTAAAACCTCGCTTTTATTCTGTATCTTCAAACGACCACTGATTGGCTGTCAGTGTAGTTTAATTTGCATTCTCTAACATTTTATATACATGGCATGCAGTATGTACTCTTTGTTTGGGAGGAGGATGTATCTTTTTTCACTCACTGTAATTATTTTAAGATCCATCTGTATTGTAGCCTATATTAATTGTTCATTCTTCTTTATTGCCCAGTAGTATCTGTTATATAAATATACTGCATTTGTTTGTTTATTCATCTGTCGGACTTTGGATTGTTTCTGATTTTTGGCTATTTAATGTAAAGCTGCTGTGAACATTCATGTATAAGTCTTTGTATGGACGAATGCTTTTGTTTCTATTAGGTAGACACCTAGGAGTGGAATGCCTGCCTCAAATGGTAGTTGTCTGTTTAACTTTTAAATGGTAGTTGTCTGTTTAACATTTTAGATCCCACTAACAGTTTATAAGAATGCAATTCCTCTACATCCTTGCTGCTCTTTCTGTGTGTCTCTCTTTTTAATTTTAGCCCTTCTAACAGATGTGGAGTGTTAGTATCATGTGGCTTTTGTTTAAATTTTCCTAATGACTAATGAGCATGGGCATCTTTTTATGTGTTTATTTATTATCTATATATCTTCTTTGGTGAAATGTCTCTTCAGTTTTTCTGCCCATTTGAAAAACTGGGTTGTTTTCCTGTTATTGAATTTTGAGAGTTCTTTGTATATTTTCAGCAGAAAGTCTTATAGCAGATATGTGTTTGCAAATATCNACCACATTCTGTCAGACCTCTCCACCAGGACCCACCCATCTTGGGTTGCCCCGCAGGCATGGCTTGGTTTCATTGAGTTATGGGGGGTATAAATCATCTTTTGGCACAGAAAGGATAAATGTCTTTCTCTGCCTCAAATTTGACCAACCAAGAAGTTTCTCATAAATATGCAAAGGCTTAAACGCGCACTTCATATGGAAATTGGTTAGAAATTTATATACCACATTCATTTGTGTGCTGAAAAATCTCAAGGTGCAAAAGTTATACAACTTAAAGCAGGTTGATGGAACTTCTGCAGCTACAGAGAAACAAAGGCAAATTGCTCAGGAGGAATGCACCCACCAAGCAGGAGAGGAAGGAGAGGAGAGAAAAACTGCAACAGTTGCTGTGCGTTATACAGATCTCAGGCCACACATAAAAAAATCACAAATCATATGCAGGAATGAACTTCCAGGAGCAAGAATCATGAGGCGTAATAATCAGCACAATTAGACCAAGAAGCACTTAGGACCATAGTATGTTTTACATTTTTATGAAATTTAAGGTCAAGACACTAGGAAAAAAGAACAGGCAGCTTTGAACAATGGAATAAATTGCATAAATAGAATAAAATAGCCACTGAAGCAAAAAGGAAAAATAAATGAGCTAAGTCACAGATGAGACACATTTGATGAGAGAAATAGTGAATGTGGAGAAAGATAGAGGAAATAGCTAAGAATGAGATGTGTGGGAAAAGAAGATAGTTCAATGCAGAAGTCTTCCCTTGTCTGTGGTCTCCCTGCCTACAGCTTCACTTTCTGCAATTTCAGATGTCTGTGGTCAATTGCAGTCTGAAAATACTAAATGGAAAATTATGAAAGTAGGCAATTCATACATTGTACACTTTTCTACATAGTGTAATGGAATTCTGTGCATTTTCTCCATCTTGTCAGGGGTGTGAATTATCCCTTTGCCCAGCATATCTGTGCTTTGGTCACTTGCTAGTGTCCGGGTTATCCGATCACCTCTGAAGGTGTCACAGTGTCATGTCCAAATGACCCTTATGTTACTTAATAGTGGCCCCAAAGCATCAGAAGGGTGATGCTGCCAATTCAGACATGCCACAGAGAACCCACAAAGTGCTTCCTTTAACTAAAAAGATGCAAGTTCTCTATTTAACGAGGAAAGAAAAGAAATGGTATGCTGAGGTTGCTGAGATCTACAGTAAGGATGAATCTTCTATCCGAGAAATGGTGAAGAAAGAAAAAGAAAATTGTGCTAATTTTACTGTTGCACCACAGTGTGGTCTGATAAGTACTTTGTTAAGGTGGAAAAGGCATTAAATTTGTACAGTAAGATACTTTGAGAGAGAGACCACATTCACAAAACTTTCATACTCGTATATTGTTATAAGTGTTCTATTTTATTGTTATTATTCTTATTCTCTTACTGTGCCCATTAATAATTTATGGGTACTGTAATTTATGGGTACAGTAAATTATGGGTACAGTAATAATTTATGAACTTTATCATAGATATATATGTATGTACAGGGAAAACATTATATATATATATATATACACACACACACACACACACACATTTATTTTATTATATATATTTAATTCCTTGGTGCTGGGAGGGATTGGGGGCAGGAGAAGAAGGGGATGACAAAGGATAAGAAGGCTGGAGGGCATCACTGACCCGATGGACATCAGTCTGAGTGAACTCCGGGAGTTGGTGATAGACAGGGAGGCCTGGCGTGCTGCGATTCTTGGGGTCGCAAAGAGTTGGACACGACTGAGCGACTGAACTGAACTGAATTCTTTGGTGACTCAGATGGTAAGGAATCATGCAATTCAAGAGACCTGGGTTTAATCCCTGGGTTGGGAAGATCTCCTCGAGAAGGGAATGGCTACCCACTCCAGTATTTTTGCCTGGAGAAATCCTTGAACAGAGGAGTCTGGCAAGCTACAGTCCATGGAAGTCTGACAAAGAGCTGGGCACAAAGGAGCAACTAACACACACACACACACACACACAGACACACACACATCCACAGTTTCGTCATTCTTGGTTTGGTACTATCCATGGCTTCCATCATCCAATGGGGATCTTGGAAGGTATCCCCTGTGAAGAAGAGGGAACTACTGTATGTCTTCGGAGAAGGCAGTGGCGCCCCACTCCAGTACTCTTGCCTGGAAAATCCCATGGACGGGGGAGCCTGGTAGGCTGCAGTCCATGGGGTCGCTACTAGTCGGACACGACTGAGCGACTTCACTTTCAGTTTTCACTTTCATGCATTGGAGAAGGAAATGGCACCCCACTCCAGTGTTCTTGCCTGGAGAATCCCAGGGACGGGGGAGCCTGGTGGGCTGCCGTCTATGGGGTTGTACAGAGTTCGACACGACTGAAGTGACTTAGCAGCAGCAGCACTGTATGTCTTACTGGATTTTCAGTCATACTGACAAAATATTGAACAAAAACATTTCATAGACTGGCTGCTTTATATTTGGTATGTAGGAATAAATAATTTCTGAGATTCAAATAAGCTCAACATAACTTTAGAAGGAAAAAGAAAAAAAGCATAAAAACCTAGGTAAAACATAATAACATAAAATAGCAAAGAAAAATTAAATTTAAAAATAATATCATTGCACTGACAACAGACTTCTTTCTTATTAAGGCATGCCTTGGAAATTCTGAGGTAAACCATTATTTAACATAGAATTCTATAAACCTGTAAAAAATAAAATTCAATTGAAAGAATTTAAAAAAGGAAAAAGAAAAGACTTAAAGAATTTGCTATTAACAGAACATCATCAAAGAATGTCAAATTAAAATGTATTTTAGGAGCAGAGAAACTGAACCCAGAAAAAAAAGATTGAGTTCAAGAAGTAGCTATGAATAAAGATTGTGATACATTTGCAGGCAGAGATCAAATTACCAACAATCTTTATATCATGGAGGAAGCAAGGGAGTTTCAGAAAAACATCTGCTTCTGTTTCATTGACTACCCAAAAGCCTTTGACTATGTGGATTCTAACAAACTGGAAAATTTTTAGAGATAGGAGTACAAGATCACCTTCTTCTCTCCTGAGAAACATACATGCAGGTCAAGAAGCAACAGAACAGGGCATTGAACAACTGACTGCTTCAAAATTGGAAAGGAGTAGGCCAAAGCTGTATAGTGTCACCCTGCTTATTTAACTTATATGCAGAATACATCATGTGAAATGCCAGGCTGCATGAATCACAAGCTGGAATCAAGGTTGCTGGGAGAAGTATTGACAACCTCAGATATGCAGATGATACTACTCTAATGGCAGAAGGTGAAGAGAAACTAGAGGGTCTCTTGGTGGGAGTGACAGAAGTGAGTGAAAAAGGGGGGCTTGAAACTCAGCATTCAAAAAACTAAGATCATGGCATCCAGTCCTATCACTTGATGGCAAACAGAAGGCAAAAAAGTGGAAGCAGTGACAGACTGTATTTTCTTGGACTCCAGAATCACTGTGGATGGTGACTGCAGCCATGAAATTAAAAGGCATCTGCTTTTGGAAGGAAAGCTATGACAAATCTAGACAGCATATTAAAAAGCAGAGACATCATTTTGCCAACAAAGTCTTTTTAATCAAAGCTATGGTTTTTCCAGTAGTTGTGTACTAATGTGAGAGTTGGACCATAAAGAAAGCTGAGCATCGAAGAGTTGATGCTTTCTAATTGTGGTGTTGGAGAAGACTCTTGAAAGTCCAATGAACTGCAAAGAAATCAAACCAGTCAATCCTAAAGGAAATAAACTCTGAATAGTTTATAGAAGGACTGATGCTAAAATTGAAGCTCCAATACTTTGGTCACCTGATGTGAACAGCTAACTCATTGGAAAAGATTCTGATGCTGGAAAAGATTCAGGGCAAAAGGTAAAGGAAGCCATAGAGAATGAGATGGTTAGATAGCATCACCAACTCAATAGACAAGAATTTGATCAATTTCAAATAGTGAAAGAGAAGCCTGGCATGCTGCAGTCCATGGGGTTGCAAAGAGTCGGACAGGACTGAGCAACTGAACAACAGCAGCAATAGGTGTCCAAGCATGCTAAAGTTTTTGTTGCTCGACACCTAATTTGGTTTTGAAAACAGTGAGTTTTGTTATTAGGCCAATTATCTTTTAAGGACAGGATATTGGATGGGACAATAGAGTGTGGAGGCTGCACTGCAGGCACTTGCCATAGCTAGTGGCAGGGTTTCTTGTGGGTAAATTCAGCCAGCTTCCTCATGGTTCCCCACAGGAAGGTGCTGAGGCAGGACCTATCTCCACACGTGTGCTCTCCCTGCTTGTAAAAAGAGCTCTTGCTTGGACAGGATGTCAGAGAGACCACTGCTTACCACAGAGGAAAGGTTCTGGGACCTTCCCATAAAACTGCCATAATGGAGGCACTTCTGGTTAAAGAAGAATTGCAAATCCTCTGCCTAGGGCTTTACCTTTCATGCCTTCTTAGTGCGCCCCGATTTGAAGGAGTCAGGATATGGAGGAGAAGGAGGAAGTCAAGAAAGGGCCTCTGAGTATATTAAACCCTCTCTCCCTTCACGGGCTCTGGGACAGGTGAGTGGAGAATGACAGGGTTTGACATGAGACCAAAGTTTTAATTTAAAGTGACTGAAATTTTAACATGTGTAGGTGCAAATAATTAATACACAAGAGTATCATTTTGAGCCTTTCTATTTCCATTATAGATTCTTAATCAATTATTTGCAAAGTAATATGAATCAATTGACAAAACAGCATTGGAGCTGGTAAGATGTCAGTGTATTTTTTAAGCCAAGGTTGGTTGGAATGTGAAATGGTTGTGTAGTTACAAGGGGAGACCTTCTGACCAGAAGGGAGCAGCCAGCACCTTCTGGCAGATATTGTTTAGAAAATGGCCGAGTTTAATCCAATTCAGAAAATTTACGTTCTCAGGGATGCAGGAATGTATCTGAAACCACATCCACAATGGACACATGTCACCATTACAAATGCCTGAATCCATTATTAATACTTCATTTTGACTTTTCTTTTTTTATATATAAACTTATTCATTTTAATTGTAGGCTAATTACTCTACAATATTGTCGTGGTTTTTGCCTACATTGACAGAATCAGCCACAGGTGTACATGTGTCCCCCTCCTGTACCCCCCCCTCCCCATCCCATCCCTCAGGGTCATCCTAGTGCACCGGCCCTGAGCACCCTGTCTCATGCATCGAACCTGGACTGGTGATTCGTTACACATATGATAATATACATGTTGCAATGCCATTCTTCCAAATCATCCCACCCTCGCCCTCTCACACAGAGTCCACAAGACTGTTCTATACATCTGTGTCTCTTTTGCTGTCTTGCATATAGGGTTATCATTACTGTCTTTCTAAATTCCATATATATGCGTTAGTATACTGTATTGATGTTTTTCTTTCTGGCTTATTTCACTCTGTATAATAGGCTCCAGTTTCATCCACCAACATATCAGAAAGATCATACATCATGACCAAGTGGGCTTTATCCCAGGAATGCAAGGATTCTTCAATATCCACAAATCAATGAACATAATACACCACATTAACAAACTGAAAATAAAAACCATATGATTATCTCAATAGATGCAGAGAAAGCCTTTGACAAAATTCAACATCCATGTATGATAAAAACCCTCCAGAAAGCAGAAACAGAAGGAACATATCTTAACATAATAAAAGCTATATATGACAAACCCACAGCACATTACCCTCAGTGGTGAAAAATTGAAAGCATTTCCCCTAAAGTCAGGAACAAGACAAGGGTGCCCACTCTCACCACTACTATTCAACATAGTTTTGGCATCCTTTTCTTTAATGGTTAAAGCAGTTGTACAGTGTATGATAAACAGGCCATGAGTAAGGCCCTTCTAATTAAGGTAAAGTTCAAATTAAATTGTGTCCTAGCCAGAACGACCTCTGTAGACTCCAATATGTGAAAATTTCTTCCATCACACTTGTGAGTGAATGGTAACTCTAAAAGACAAAAAAGACGTTCGTAAGGAAATTGTGGGTCCTGCCCAAGATGACATCTAATTTGAAGGGCATTGCTACATGGTGTGTTTAAAGAATCAGTGGGGGAAACATTTATTCATGTATTCAATGGACATGTTCAGGGTTCTGGGTTCTCCATAAAACTGAATGTCTTGCGTTAAAATGTATGCAAAGCAAAGAATAATGTGCCCTACCGTAAATTTAGCAAATATTTAGGAAATTAAGCACATTGCAAAAGGATACATGCAGAATGATACCATTAATATAAAAGCTTAAACATAAAAATAATAAGCATTTCTATGTTTATATACTCTTTGGTATCATATATATTTTGTGTAAATATATAATTCTTGGCTATGTGGACAAATGACCATGTCTAATGAAGAATAAATTTGAAAGTTAACTATTTATGGTTTTCAGCATTTTGTTAATATTCACAAAAATAAGTGATAATAATTTAATGTATGTATTTTTACAGTATAAAGTGTATTGAAACCCTTGAAATTGGCTTAACTACAGTTCTGTTTACTGATATTAGAAAATTTCTTAATTTTGCCTGCAACATGAAACGAGTTTTCCAATCTAATGCATTTTTAATAGCACAGCAGCCCACCCATCTACGACCCATTCCTTAGTGCATAAAAGGAGATGCCCATCGTCTTATGCCATTAAGTTAAGTGTTTATCAATGGAGTGAATGTAATTTCCCTAAAGCATTACTTATTTGCCCTCACATAGTTAAAATCAGTTATTTATTTATAATCATTTTTAGCCTGTGGAACTTGTTGAGAAGAAAACTCACTCAGACAAATAACATAAATCCAAAAAGTTATTTTAAGATACCGTATTTCAAAATAAATGATCAAGTTTGATACCTTTGTAAATTTAATACATTCTGAAGTATGAACTGTTGAAGTTTTCAGATGATAATTTTTTTTACTTCAATATTGTAGAGATTGCTTTTTAATCTTACAAGTTTAACTTAAGATTCCATCCTTGCTTGAAATCCTGAAGTAATTTCTTAAGAATTCATATCTTTAATATTTTCTCCAACCAGTCTACCTCTATGATAGCTGAATGGCATCACTGATGCAATGAACATGAACTTGGGCAAATTCCGGGAGATGGTGAGGGACAGGGAGGCCTGGCATGCTGCAGTCCATGGGGTCACGAAGAGTTGGACACAGCTGGGTGACTGAACGACAACAACAACCTATCTCTGTATTTTAAGATATGCTTTAAAAATGTTATCCCCCTGATTTATAATATGTAGTTATTCAATGTATATAGAAAAATGGACGGAGAAGGCAATGGCACCCCACTCCAGTACTCCTGCCTGGAAAATCCCATGGACGGAGGAGCCTGGAAGGCTGCAGTCCATGGGGTCGCTGAGGGTCGGACACGACTCAGCGACTTCACTTTCACTTTTCACTTTCATGCATTGGAGAAGGAAATGGCAACCCACTCCAGTGTTCTTGCCTGGAGAATCCCAGGGACAGGGGAGCCTGTCGGCTGCCGTCTATGGGGTCACACAGAGTCGGACCTGACTGAAGTGACTTAGCAGCAGCAGCAGCAGAAAAATGGAATTTCCTTGGACACGACTCAGCGACTTCACTTTCACTTTTCACTTTCATGCATTGGAGAAGGAAATGGCAACCCACTCCAGTGTTCTTGCCTGGAGAATCCCAGGGACAGGGGAGCCTGTCGGCTGCCGTCTATGGGGTCACACAGAGTCGGACCTGACTGAAGTGACTTAGCAGCAGCAGCAGCAGAAAAATGGAATTTCCTTAACCTAAACTATTTAGATCAGGAGTATCTATTATATCACACTCATTATACAATAGTACAAGTAGATGAGCATGTGCTGAGCTTAGTCACTCAGTTGTGTCCGATGCTTTGCAACCCCATGGACTGTAGCCCACCAGGCTCCTCTGTCCATGGAATTCTCCAGTATTAATAGACTGAAGAAACTGACTGCCTTTCCCACTATGGGTTGATTTCATACAATTAGTTAAATATCTAATCAGAACAAAAAGCTTGAGAAACAGGGAATTCCTCCCATGTGACTTCCTTGAACTGGGATATTAGTCTTTTTCTGCTTTCAAACTCAAATTGAAACATCAGCTGTCTCAGCTACACCCTTGTATCTCCTGGGTATTAGTCCTGTGGACTCATGTTGAAACTCAGACATGAGCTTTCCTGGGTCTCCAGCTTGCTAACTGCAAATCTTGGGGTTTGTCCACCTCCATCATATATAATATTTTCCCTATATTTAGGAAGGTTCTGTTAATGGATGTAAAAAAAAAAAAAAAAGCTGAAGGTTTTAACTTACAGCCATTGCATGGGTGAAGAGCCATCTCTGTGGCTAGTCTCATAGGAAAGCAAACAAACAGGATGGAGTAAGTCCTTTCTGGTTCTTCTGTCTTCCAGTCTCCTCCAGTGACTTCCTTGTTTTAAAACCTAACAAAGTCAACTGGCAACAAGAGAAATAACATCTTCAGAGACAAAGCAGTAATATCAGAATAGCTTAATAATCTTAGCTTCTGACACTGTAGATTGGATTTGTTAAAATTGAACCTTATATAAATGGTATCATGTAGAACATAAAGTATGTACTATTTTGCTTTTTTTTGCATATTATTTACATTTAATTCTATTTTATTTAATATTGACAAATACTTATATTTTCTTGACAATATATATATTGATTTCACTTAGGGTAAATCAACTAGCCTTTAATTTTCTATCTGTAATTTCCGAGATGGTCTTAAAAACAACTTCTGATGCCTAATATTATTTTATATTTAAAATAAATTTCAGATTCTTGTTTCTTATAGTTACACATTTTTTAATGAATAGATTTACATTTGAGAACTAAAATATTTAATTCTTCTCTGGATTGTATTGAAAGTATGCAGTTATTTCAACATTTCAAAATTTTCACTACATTGTTAAAATAGTAAAAAATTCTGAAATAAATAGGAAAGGTCTCGAAATAAATCTTAAACTAATGGGACAAATATCTCATATATAAATTTTCAAAGTTTTGGTCAATAAAATGAAAAAAAAATAAAATATTTTTAGACCTATAAGTGTTATTCAAAAAAAGATATAGTTTCCATAGTTTTTCATACATTAATCTTCAGGCTGAATATGTGTGTGTGTGTCTGTTTGTGTATGTGTGTGGGCACGCATGTATTCAGTCAATCGTTTCTGACTCTTTGTGGCCTCATGGACTATGTCCTGCCAGCCTTCTCTATCCGTGGGATTTTCCAGGCAAGAATACTGCATGGGTTGCTATTTCCTCCTCCAATAATCAGGATATTATCTAAAATTTGTTAATATGAACACTGTCTTTCTATGTTTTCCAGGCCACAAACTGACTATATCATCCATTCTCTACTCAGTTTCACACTTCTCATTAGAGGTAGGATTTTTTTCATTAAAGATCAACACTGACTACTTCAATTACTAGTTTTAAAAACTTTATTATTATTCTTTATTATCAATTAAATAAAGGTTAAATTATGAAAATTCAAAATTTTTCATTAAGAAATAATAACAAACTATGATGTTTTGAGTGCTTGAGTTCAATATTTGAAAGATATTGCAAGAATTATCATTCATTTTACTTAGTAGATACAGTCATTATCCTTATTATATAAATGAAGAAGAAGAGGATTAGGTAAGATAAATGATTTTCCAGAAACACATAGGTGGCACCTAGGAATTTATCCATATTTTCCAAATCTAGAGCCCCAGCTTGTCCATTTCCAGGACTGTTACATTCTAAGTCAATGTTCTTCCCAAAACAGCCCAATGTATCTATTTATATTTACAATTTTATGCATACTCTCCCAGCTAAAAATGAAATCATAAATTTAATGCTACACAGATGGTCCTAACTTTTCTTTTTACCTTTCCAAAATGTTGGCTACTTATCCTTTTTAGGTTATATTTCTTTCTAAAACTTTCTTTAAATATGCTAACCAAAAGGTTACTTTCTTCTTTCAAGTGATGAAAATTTCTTATAACTCAGGCTTAGAAGCTTTCCACCATTCCATCCTGATAATAATTTGTATAGGGAAAATAATTTGAAATGTTAATCCTTGTCTCAGATGTGTCTCATGATCATATGTTTTCTTGGTCTTTTTTTTTTTTTAATGTTCTGCTTGGCCCATAGGATCTTAGTTGAACCCCTGCCCCTGCATTGGAGGCAGTGTTATAACCACTGGACTGCCAAAGAAGTCCATGATCATTTTTTTTTATTTTTTTTTAACCACTGCTTGAGAAACATCTTTTCTCTACCTGTCCTTCTATTCAACCCCAGTAGAAATCTATTTTCCATCTGGGAAAGTGATTGTCCTGTTCAACATTTGAGCAGAGTATTTCCTGCCTATGAATTCTCTCTCTTGCCATGTGGAAATGAAGTTAGATAAGGCTGTGTTTCACATCAAAGTTGTATTTGCCTTACATCCATTTGCTTTGTGAATGGCGCACACAGGAAGCTTAATGTTTCCATGGAAAAGGAAATTAATGGGACTATTAGAATTACAAAATTTGCCAGACACAACCCTTCATGACAAACCCTCTGTATAGTAAATCAAGTTTAACTTTATTTTGTGTCCCTCCCATGGAAAATCTTAAGGTGCCCTTCCAGACAGTAATGCTTATCTGCAAAGCAGCACGATGCTATGAAAGTGTTATATTCTTCAAGGTCTCTGAGCATTTGAAAATAGACTTATATATTGGCTGAATATCTATATCCTTCTATTATTTGCATTATTTTATTTCTCACTGTGATTACCTCTAGCACAGGTGGAATCACTAAAAAAGCAAGACGAGCTCCACAGCAAGGGGCAAGAAGGTGAAAAACAGGGCAATGCTTGAACAGCCAACTTATTCAGTTTCTAGTTTTTGCATATAACCATCTGGTTCTCCAGCCATAAACTATTTGTCTTTTGATGCATTATTTTGGGGATCTTCGTTGGTGGTTCAGAAGGTAAAGAATCTGCCTGCAATGCAGGAGCCTGAGTTGATAGCTGGGTTGAGCAGATTCTCTGGAGAGGGGACTGGCAACCCACTTCAGTATTCTTGCCTTGGAAATTCCATGGACAGAGGAGCCTGATGGGCTACAGTCCATTTTCATCCAGTCTCTAAACCTAACAAGACACTCTCTGTTTTCCACTAAGGGAGTAAAAGAAAGTGAAAGTGAAATTTGCTCAGTTTTGTTTGACTCTTGCAAGCCTATGGACTATACAGTCCATGGAATTATCCAAGCCAGAATACTGTCTACCCCTCATTTCAGGCAGATTCCTTACCAGCTGAGCCATAAGGGAAGCCCAAGAATACTGGAGTGGGTAGCTTATCCCTTCTCCACCGGATCTTTCTGGCCCAGGAATCAAACCAGAGTCTCCTGCATTGCAGGCAGATTCTTTACCAACTGAGTTACCAGGGAAGCCACTAAGGAAAATGGATCAGAAATAAGGCTGCTCTATGAGCAGTAACAACCTTGTATAATAATCAGATGGAATTTCTTATCTTCTTCTTTTCAAGCTTCTGGACTATATATACCAGGTTGGAGAAGAGAAATGGGTACTGATTAATCATGCATGTGTTTGCCTGATTGAAATGTCATCAAACAATTTATTTTTTTTTTATATTTTTCCAGGGTTTCTTTTTTTTTTTTTCAAACAATTTTTATTCTCTGATTTCCAAGTCTCCTCTGCCTTACTCATACTTGGTTTTCTTTAGCTTTGATCTGTGCAGACCTGGGAGCTTTCAATGGAAATATTTTGCCATGAACTTCCAAAGAAAATCAAACTCTCATCTCTAAACTCATAACAGATATCTTAGAATTAAACACACCATTTATTTGGAAAGGGCTTCCCTCGTGGTTCAGACAGTAAAAAATCTGGCTGTGATGTAGGAGAGCCAGGTTCAATCCCTGGGTTGGAAAAATCCCCTAGAATGTCTAACCACTCCAGTACTCTTGTAAGGCACACTTCTTTTTTTTTTTAAGTTTCTACTCTTCTACAGAGTTTAGTCTCCTCTAAGGAAATTGTATTCTGCTGGTCAAGAATATACCTGCAAGAAGACACAGGAGACACAGGTTTGATCCCTGGGTAGGGATGATCCCCTGGAGGAGGGCATGAAAAACTACTCCAGTATTCTTTCCTGGAGAATCCCAAGCAAAGAGGAGCTTGGTAGACTACAGTCCATGAGGTTGCAGTTAGACGTGAATGAAGCGACATAGCATGCAGCATAGTCTGTCTTCAGGTAGCCATGCTACAGATGATAAATGGACATAATCCTGGTGAAATACCAGAGTCCATTGGTGCTAGAATATTGTTTCATACCCAAAAAACAGTATGAAAAAGAAGAAAAAAAGACATGACACTGAAAGATGAAATCCCTAGGTTGGTAGGTGTCTAATATGATACTGGAATAGTTCAGAAAAATAGCTTCAGAAGGAATAAGAGGCTGAGACAAAGTGTAAACAATGCCCAGCAGTAGATGCATCTGGTGGTGAAAGTAAAGTCCAATGCTATAAAGAATAATATTGCATAGGTACCTGGTATGTTAGGTCTATGAATCAAAGTAAATTGGAACTGGTCAACCAGGAGATGAAAAGAGTAAACATCAATATTTTAGGAATCAGTGAATTAAAATGGATTAGAATGGGCAAATTTAATTCAGATGACCATTATGTCTACTACTGTGGGCAAGAATCCCTTAGAAGAAATGGAGCAGCCATCGTAGTCAACAAAAGAGTCCACAATGCAGTATTTGGCTGCATTCTCAAAAATAATGAAATGATCTCTGTCTGTTTGCAAGGCAAACCATTCAGTATTACAGTAATCCAAGTCTATGCTCCAGCAACTAATGTTAGAGAAGCTGAATTTGAATGGTTCTATGAAGGGCTTCCCTGGTGGCTCAGAGGTTAAAGCGTCTGCCTCCAATGCGGGAGACCCAGGTTTGATCCCTGGGTCGGGAAGATCCCCTGGAAAAGGAAATGGCAACCCACTCCAGTATTCTTACCTGAAGAATCCCATGGACAGAGAAGCCTGGTAGGCTACATCCGCCGGGTCACAAAGAGTCAAACACGACTGAGCGACTTCACTGTTCACTATACTATGAAGACCTAAGGGAATATTTCATGCAAAGATGGGCTCGAAAAAGGACAGAAATGATATGGACGTAACAGAAGCAGATGATATCAAGAAGACGTGGCAAGAATACACAGAAGAACTGTACACAAAAGACTTTCATGACCCAGTTAATTACGATGGTATGATCACTCACCTAGAGCCAGACATCCTTGGATGTGAAGTCAAGTGGGCCTTGGAAAGCATCATTATGAACAAAGCTAGTGGAGGTGATGGAATTCTAGTTAAGCTATTTCAAATCCTGAAAGATGTTGCTGTGAAAGTGCTGCACTTAATATGCCAGCAAATTCGGAAAACTCAGCAGTGACCACAGGACTGGTAAAGATCAGTTTTCATTCCAATCCCAAAAAAAGGTAATGCCAAAGAATGCTCAAACTACAGCACAATTGCATTCATCTCACACGCTAGTAAAGTAATACTCAAAATTCTCCTAGCCATTTGTTTATTTTTGCTTTTATTTCCAATATTCTAGGAGGTGGGTCATAGAGGATCCTGGCAAATGAAGTAACTGACAAACAACTAGTCTCAAAAACATACAAGCAACACCTGCAGCTCAATTTCAGAAAAATAAACGACCCAATCCAAAAATGGGCCATAGAACTAAATAGACCTTTCTCCAAAGAAGACATACATATGGGTAACAAGCACATGAAAAGATGTTCAACATCGCTTATTATCAGGGAAATGCAAATCAAAACCACAATGAGGTGCCATTTCACACCAGTGAGGATGGATGCGAACAAAGTCTACAAGCAATAACTGCTGGAGAGAGTGTGGAGAAAAGGGAACCCTCTTACAATGTTGGTGGGAATGCAAACTAGTACAGCCACTATGGAGAACAGTGTGGAGATTCCTTAGAAAACTGGAAATAGAACTGCCTTATGACCCAGCAATCCCACTTCTGGGCATACACACCGAGGAAAGCAGAATTAAAGAGACACATGTACCCCAATGTTCATTGCAGCACTGTTTATAATAGCCAGGACATGGAAGCAATGTAGATGTCCATCAGCATAAGAAAGCTGTGGTACATATACACAATGGAATATTACTCAGCCATTAAAAAGAATACATTTGAATCAGTTCTAATGAGGTGGATGAAACTGGAGCCGATTAAACAGAGTGAAGTAAGCCAGAAAGAAGAACACCAATACAGTATACTAATGAATATATATGGAATTTAGAAAGACAGTAACAATAATCCTGTATGCGAGAAAGCAAAAGAGACAAAGATGTATAGAACAGTCATTTGCACTCTGTGGGAGAGGGAGAGGGTGGGATTATTTCGGAGAATGGCATTGAAACATTTATAATATCATATATGAAACAAATCGCCAGTCCAGGTTCGATGTATGATACTGGATGCTTGGGGCTGGTGCACTGAGATGACCTAGAGGGATGGTACGGGGAGGGAGAAGGGAGGGGGTTCAGGATGGGGAACACATGTATACCTGTGGTGGATTCATGTTGATGTATGGCAAAACCAATACAATATTGTAAAGTAATTAACCTCCAATTAAAATAAATAAATTAATATTTAAAAAAATTCTCCAAGCCAGGCTTCAGTAATACGTGAATCAAGAATTTCAAATGGGCAAACTGGTTTTAGGAAAGACAGAGGAACCAGAAATCAAATTGCCAACATCCACTGGATCATCAAAAAAGCAAAAGAGTTCCAGAAAAACATACTTCTGCTTTATTGACTATGCAAAGCCTTTGGCTGTGTGGATCACAATAAACTGTGGAAAATTCTGAAAGAGATGGGAATATCAGATCACCTGACCTGCCTCTTGAGAAACCTGTATGCAGGTCAGGAAGCAACAGTTAGAACTGGACATGGAACAACAGACTGGTTCCAAGTAGGAAAAAGCATACTTCAAGGCTGTATATTGTCACCCAGCTCATTTAATTTATATGCAGAGTATATCACGAAAAATGCTGGGCTGGAAGAAGCAAAGCTGGAATCAGTATTGCCGGGAGAAATATCAATAACCTCAGAAATGCAGGTGACACCACCCTTATGGCAGAAAGTGAAGAGGAACTAAAAAACCTCTTAATGAAAGTGAAAGAGGAGAGTGAAAAAGTTGGCTTAAAGCTCAACATTCAGAAAACGAAGATCATGGCATCTGGTCCCATTATTTCATGGGAAATAGATGAGCAAACAGTGGAAACAGTGTCAAACTTTATTTTTCTGGGCTCCAAAATCAATGCAGATAGTGACTGCAGCCATGAAATTAAAAGACACTTCCTCCTTGGAAGAAAAGTTATGACCAACCTAGATAGCATATTGAAAAGCAGAAACATTACTTTGCCAACAAAGGTCCATCTAGTCGGCTATGGTTTTACCAGTGGTTATGTATGGATGTGAGAGTTGGACTGTGAAGACAGCTGAGAGTGGAAGAATTGATGCTTTTGAACTGTGATTTTAGAGAAGACTCTTGAGAGTCCCTTGGACTGCAAGGAAACCCAACCTGTCCATCCTAAAGGAGATCAGTCCTGGATGTTCTTTGGAAGGACTGATGCTGAAGCTGAAACTCCAGTTCTTTGGCCACCACATGTGAAGTTTTGACTCATTGGATAAGACCCTGGTGCTGGGAGGGATTGGGAGCAGAAGGAAAAGGTGACGAAAGAGGATGAGATGGTTGGATGGCATCACCGACATGATGGACATGAGTTTGAGTGAACTCCGGGAGTTGGTTATGGACAGGGAGGCTTGGCGTGCTATGATTCATGGGGTCGGAAAGAGTCGGACACTACTGAGCGACTGAATTGAACTGACTGATCTGAACTGATAGAATATGAAACATTCACCTTGACTTTTATGGAGATAGAAGAAAGTGAACTAAGTAGCTGAGGTATTGCCAAATATGTTTGAAAATGTTTTATATATTTTGCAAGTAAACTTACGCTAATTACCAGGCATAGGGAAAAAAAAAGAATGCAATAAATTAGAAAAGTCATTACTGTCTTATATTTAATATTTTGCTTATGATCCTTAATATTTTATTGTTTAAACAATTTTACATCAAGATTTCACATCACATTAATATTTGTATATACTTGAAATAAAGCACTAAAAAAAAAAAGAAAGAAAGAAATATGCCAAGAGGGTTATGGACTTTCCTTGCAGCTTAGATGGTAAAGAATCTGCCTGCAATGAAGAAGTACCAGCTTTGATCCCTAGGTCAAGAAGATTCACTGGGGAAAGGAATGGTTACCCACTCCAGTGTTCTTGCCTGGAAAATTCCATGGACAAAGGCTAACAGTTTACAGTCCATAGATCTCAAAGAGTTGGACATGACCGAGTGACTATCACTTTCACTTTCCTGGAGGGTTATAGTTTCCCTCAATATTTTCACAGGACAATCCACATTTACTCAAATTAACAAGTGGTTATATTTCAAAATTAATAGTTAATATCTCAAGACTCTCTTGAATTGCATAATCTAGTCTAAATAACAAAAAAGTGTGATTTTAATCATTAATGATATAATAGCTGTATTTTATAATATAACTAAAAATATTTCTCACTCTACCATCATCAGTGACAAAGATAAGACCAGTTGCATCTTAGATTAAGCTGAACATATGTCAAGGCTATCAGACTCTTTTCATCATTTACATACAGTCTACAGACAGTTCACAGTTAAGGAATCATGCACAAAGATAGTAACATCATGATTCAGGGGTAATTAACTGATTTTGCTGGAAATTCTCCTGTTAGTACTGTCATTTCATGCTTGAATATTTTGAATTATATTCTATAGAAATGTTTCTTATAATTTTAATTAACCCATAATTTGTACTTATCATTATTACTAGATAAATGATAAGCCTTCAGAATCTTACAATTCAAATCTACATTTAAGTAGAGAATATAATTAATATCAAGCTAAACATACATATGAATGACATTATCCAAATGAATCATTATTATTTAAAATAAATATACTTCTGTAAAAAATATACACTTCTGTAGAGTAAAATATCCAAATTAGATAGATCATATATTAGAAACAATTTATTTTAAAAATACTTGATTTATGTACCTAGCCTTGGCACCAATCTGGCAAACGTAGTGTTTAAGCTAATTGCCTATGCATGCTGAGTCACTTCAGCTGTGTCTGACTCTTTGTCCCCCTATGGACTACAGCCTGTCAGGCTCCTCTGTCTGTGGGATTCTCCAGGCAGGAATACTAGAGTGGGTTGCCATGCTCTCTTTCAGAGCGTCTTCCCAACGCAGCATCGAACTCACATCTCCTGTGTCTCCTGCATTACAGGTGGATAGGCTTCCCTGGTAGCTCAGCTGGTAAGGAGTCCAACTGCAATGCAGGAGACCCTGAGGCCACCCGTGAGTTGGGAAGATCCCCTGGAGAAAATAATGGCTACCCATTCCAGTATTTTTGAATGGAGAATCCCATGGACTGTATAGTCCATGGGTCTCAAAGAGTAGGACAAGACTGAACGACTTTTACTTTCACTTTCTTTTTTTCCCCACACTTTTATGTTTTATTATTTTATTTTATTTATTTTTTTAAAATTAACTTTTATTTCTTAGTTTGTTTTGCTTTACAATACTGTATTCGTTTTGCTATACATTGACATGAATCAGCCACGAGTGTACATGAACTACCAATCCTGACCCCCGCCTCCCCCCTACCCCCCCCCCAACACACCATCTCTATGGATTATCCCCATGCATCAGTCCCAAGAATCCTGCATCCTGCATCCGGCATCAAACTTAGACTGGCAATTCGTTTCACTTATGATATCATACATGTTACACTGCCACTCTCCCAAATCGTCCCACCCTCTCCCTCTCCCACAGACTCCAAAAGGCTCTTCTATACATCTGTGCCTCTTTTGCTGTCTCACACACAGGGTTATCCTTACCATCTTTCTAAATTCCATATATATGTGTAAGTATACTGTATTGGTGTTTTTCTTTCTGGGTTACTTCACTCTGTATAATCGGCTCCAGCTTCATCCACCTCATTAGAACTGATTCAAATGTATTCTTTTAATAGCTGAGTAATACTCCATTGTGTATATGTACCACAGCTTTCTTATCCATTCATCTGCTGATGGACATCTAGGTTGCTTCCATGTCCTGGCTATTATAAACAGTGCCGCAATGAACATTGGGGTACACGTGTCTCTTTCAATTCTGGTTTCCTCGGTGTGTATGCCCAGCAGTGGGATCGCTGGATCATAAGGCAGTTCTATTTGCAATTTTTTAAGGAATCTCCACACTGTTCTCCATAGTGGCTGTACTAATTTGCATTCCCACCAACAGTGTAAGAGGGTTCCCTTTTCTCCACACCCTCTCCAGCATTTATTGCTTGTTGACTTTTGGATCGCAGCCATTCTGACTGGTGTGAAATGGTACCTCATTGTGGTTTTGATTTGCATTTCTCTGATAATGAGTGATGTTGAGCATCTTTTCATGTGTTTGTTAGCCATTCGTATGTCTTCTTTGGAGAAATGTCTATTTAGTTCTTTGGCCCATTTTTTGATTGGGTCATTTATTTTTCTGGAGTTGAGCTGCATAAGCTGCTTGTATATTTTTGAGATTAGTTGTTTGTCAGTTGCTTCATTTGCTATTATTTTCTCCCATTCAGAAGGCTGTCTTTTCACCTTGCTTATAGTTTCCTTTGTTGTGCAGAAGCTTTTAATTTTAATTAGATCCCATTTGTTTATTTTTGCTTTTATTTCCAGTATTCTGGGAGGTGGATCATAGAGGATCCTGCTGTGATTTATGTCAGAGAGTGTTTTGCCTATGTTCTCCTCTAGGAGTTTTATAGTTTCTTGTCTTACATTTAGATCTTTAATCCATTTTGAGTTTATTTTTGTGTATGGTGTTAGAAAGTGATCTAATTTCATTCTTTTACAAGTGGTTGTCCAGTTTTCCCAGCACCACTTGTTAAAGAGATTGTCTTTAATCCACTGTATATTCTTGCCTCCTTTGTCGAAGATAAGCTGTCCATAGGTGTGTGGATTTATCTCTGGGCTTTCTATTTTGTTCCATTGATCTATATTTCTGCTTTGTGTCAGTACCATACTGTCTTGATGACTGTGGCTTTGTAGTAAAGCCTGAAGTCAGGCAGGTTGATTCCTCCAGTTCCATTCTTCTTTCTCAAGATGGCTTTGGCTATTCGAGGTTTTTTTGTGTTTCCATACAAATTGTGAAATTATTTGTTCTAGCTCTGTGAAAAATACCGCTGGTAGCTTGATAAGAATTGCATTGAATCTGTAGATTGCTTTGGGTAGTATACTCATTTTCACTATATTGATTCTTCTGATCCATGAACATGGTATATTTCTCCATCTATTAGTGTCCTGTTTGATTTCTTTCATCAGTGTTTTATGATTTTCTATATATAGGTCTTTAGTTTCTTTAGGTAGGTATATTCCTAAGTATTTTATTCTTTTTGTTGCAATAGTGAATGGAATTGATTTCTTTTTCTACTTTCTCATTATTAGTGTATAGGAATGCACACTGAGCCACTTGGGAAGCCCTTTTGAACTCCTTACTTGACCATAATAGCTTGTTCTTTCTTCTTCTTATTCTTCTTCTTCTTCTTCTTCTTCTTCTTTTTTTTGCATTAAAAGCATTTTTTTGAAGTTAAGATGTTTTAAATTTAGTCTCTGAAAATCTATAGTATAGAATTTTAAACAATTGATACAAATAAATGTGTTGTCACTTGTGTGCATTGTGTGTTTGTAGTATGAGTATTCTGTATTGATTATTTTTTCCAGCACCTATGGTTTGGTTAAAAAGAAAACAAATCATAGGTAGTGATGAAAAAACATTGTATTATAATTTAAACTTTGTCTGTTCAGTCACTCAGTCATGTCTCCACAGTGAGGACATGGGACACTCTTTGTGGCCCCATGGACTGCAGCATACCAGGCTTCCCTGTCTTTAACCATCTCCTGGAGTTTGCTCAAACTCATGTCCATTGAGCCAGAGATGCCACCCAACCATCTTATCCTCTGCCATCCGCTTTTAGCTTATCTTTCTTTTTCATTCTTGTGGTGTGTTGATCAGCTTAGTACTCCACTATAACCTCTTGGTTTCAGAGCAAATGCACCGATGAAAACAAAATGTTAGAGTTCTCAATGACAAGTTGGAGTCTTCAAAGTGGAAAACCTTTTCAACCTCAGTAAATGTCATCTACATTGGAGCTCACAAACTATTAAACTTAGGTAAACCTAAACATCTCCCCTAAGTTATCCTAGTGATAATTTTCACAGAAGCCTGAGAAAGCCAATGCATGCCCTCTGCATGACAGAAGGAAGAGAAGTAAAATTTTCTGTTTCAAAGGAAGACAAACATTTCCCAGATGCCTTCATTACCAAAGAACCCAATTGTCTATTATTATTTCTGAGAGTCTATAGACACAGATGTTGTGCTGATATGAGTCCACTTCTGCTTAACTGTGTTAATTAATTCTTAGATGTTCATGCCAACTTGTATTTAATAAAGGCTATAAGAAAAATAATCTTATTGCCAAGTTGAGGATTAAATTGAAGAAAGTAGG
Organism: Aepyceros melampus; assembly: GCA_006408695.1. Lineage (NCBI taxonomy): Eukaryota > Metazoa > Chordata > Mammalia > Artiodactyla > Bovidae > Aepyceros > Aepyceros melampus. Next base: position 28,437 of record SJXQ01004928.1, on the reverse strand, counting down.
GAAAACCACTAGACTATAGGTATGACCTAAATCAAATCCCTTAAGACTGTACAGTGGAAGTGAGAAATAGATTCAAGGGACTAGATCCCTTGATCCCTTTTTTTTTGGGGGGGGGAGGGTGGGCAGAGGAGGGCAATGAGGCATGTGGAAAGACTGAAGGCAGGAGAGGAAGGGGGAACAGGGGATGAGATGGCTGGATGACATCAATAACTCTATGGAAATGAATTTTAGCAAGCTCTGAGATTTGCTTATGGACAGGGAAGCCTGGTGTGCTGTAGTCCATGGCTTGACAAAGAGTCGTACTTGACTGAGAGACTGAACTGATACTGGAGGAGGAAATGGCAACTCATTCTAATATTCTTGCATGAGAACACCATGAACAGAATGAAAAGCCAAAAAGATAGGACCCAGAAGATAAACCCTCAAAGTTGGAAAGTGTCTAATAGTGGAGGTCATTAATAATAGCTTCAGAAAGAATGATGTGGCTGTGCCAAAGTGGAAATGATACTCAGTTGTGGATGTGTTGGTTAACAGTCCCTTGTTAGAGACTGCAAGATCAACCAGTCAATCCTAAAGGAAATCAACCCTGAATATTCACTGAGAGCACTGCTGCTGAAGCTGATGCTCCAGTACTTGATGGCCACCTGATGTAGTGGGCCAACTCATTGGGAAACACCCTGATGCTGGGAAAAGCTGAAGGCAAAATGAGAAGTGAACAGCAGAGCATGAGATGGTTAGATAGCATCAGTGAATAACGAACATGAATTTGTGCAAACTCCAAGAGATAGTGGATGACAGAAGAGACTAGCATGCTGCAGTCCATGGGATCATAAAGAGTCAGATACAGCTAAATGTCTGAATAAAAACTTCAGTATACTGGAATACTATTTAGCAATGGAAAGCTGTGAACTTCTCATACGTTCCAAAGCATTTATGACCCCATAATACTGGGCAAAACATGCCAGGAAGAAAAATCTGTAGTGTTCAATTCCATTTATATTAAATTGTAGAGGAGGGCATTAATGTATAGTCTCAGAAAGCATATCAATTATTACTTGGGACTGGGGGGAAAAACATGGGAAAATTTTTGAAGGTTATAAAAATGTTTTCTACTTTGATAGGATGGGTACACAAGAATACAGGTAATATCATAGTATATGATACACTTTTATCATTAAAAACATACACTTAAAATGGATGTCATTTCTTAAATATAAATTAGGCTGCAATAAAGTTGATTTAAAATTTTAAAAAGTACCAATATTTATTCATGCCTCACTATATATGTTTCACTATATCATGGCTTTGCATATATTCTTTTTCTTTCATTTGGAGACTCTGAGGGGTGATAAAAGTTATTTTAATGTTGCCATTTTTTAGCATCTTATTTTCAATGTGCTTTGATTATCATAAATTACATAAGTAGGAGTAAAATGTTTAAGTCAATCCCATATTCCAATTTGTACACTAGTAATAGAATATCGACGCATCACGACGAACAAAGCTAGTGGAGGTGATGGAATTCCCGTTGAGCTGTTTCAAATCCTGAAAGATGATGCCGTGAATTTTTGTTTCTTTTGCATTTATTTCTGCCCTAAGTTTTATGATTTCTTTCCTTCTACTAGCTCTGGGGTTCTCCATTTCTGGATTCAGTAAGTTGCTTTCAACCAAAATTGGCTATACTTTTTCAGTAGAGATATTAACATATTGTTCAAATATCAATATTTTAAAATTATTTCAAAAATGCTGCATATATAGTCACTTAAAATTTAGAATTTCATATTTCTAGAAATGAATGCTATCTCCCTTAGATTTGCTAAGATATCAAAGCAGGGAAGGAAATGTGGAGGATACAAAATATGGACTTCAATGTGTATTGCAGCAATATTTTCACTGCATAGAATTTTATATGTTATCCTTATTTTCCTTTTAAATCTTAGCTCCTTACTTTTGGAATTGTATTCTTGAAAATTTCTTGATGGTCCAGTGATAGGATTTTCACTTCCTGGGGCACAGTTTCAGTCACTGGTTGAGGAATTTAGATCTCACAAGTGGTACAGTGCTACCAAAAAAAAGAAAAAAGAATTGCATTATTTTCCACTTGTTTGAGAACAAAAATGACCACTTTTAAATTAAAATGTTATGTTTAAGGATCCAGAAAATTTCAGTGAAACTTATTGACTATACATCTGTAACCACTTTGAACCACTGTATCTATGGTGATTTAATATTTTTACCATTCAGAATGATGGGCTTTACAACACTTTTCTCAAGGCTGATTTCATGCTCATGAAGGATGTGTGGTTGCAAACATTTAGTACTGATTCATTTTGGAATGTAATGTCCAGCGTTTGAGAATTAACACTGTCACTAGTGGTGTGAAATTGGCAAGTTCTTTAATAATTCTGGGACAAAGTCTCCTCAGAGGATCATGAATACTTCACTAGAGTGAAGTGTTTCAGTCTAATGCTTTCTGAAATGACATTGCTTGAAAAATAAATAATCTGCAGCACCATAACAAATGTTAGATCTTATTTCCTATATTATCATAGAGTCTAGCCTCAACTAAGGGACTACACAACATTTTCAGAGTGGCCCAACAATACTCTACAAAACATGTTTTAAAGATAGTTTTTGTGGTTACATAGTTTTAAAAAATACTGTGTTCTCTAGTCTCACTTAAAGGATATCTGTACTGTAGCACAAAAAAACTGCTCCTGGAGGTTGTGCAGTAAGGAAACTATTAAGTATTGTTTAACACAGATTTTCTGAAATTGAAAGTGTAAGTGAAAGTTGCTCAGTCATGTCTGACTCCTTGTGACCCCATGGAATATACAGTCCATGGACTTCTCCAGGCCATAATACTAGAGTGGGTAGTCTATCCCTTCTCCAGGGGATCTTCCTGACCCAGGAATTGAACTGGGGTCTCCTTCTTTGCAGGCAGATACTTTTGCAACTGAGCTATGAGGGAAGCCATTTTCTAAACTTAGTTGATCTAAAAGCTTTTTTTTTTTTTTTTGCATAATATTCATATTCATTTTAACTTATGGGGCCAATAAACGGAGGGAAATTAATTATTTGAAGTTAACTATCAAAAGGCTATGGGCCATGTGATCAGATTGGCTGGTTTTCTATGATCATCATTTCAGTCTGTCTGCCCTCTGATGTCCTCTCTCAGCACCTACCATCTTACTGGGATTTCTCCTACCTTGGACGTGGGATATGTCTTCATGGCTCCTCCAGCAAAGCACAGCCGCTGCTCCTTACTTTAGACATGGGGTATCTCCTCCTCATTGGTATTTCCAATGAGATATATAGTCAGCAAAAACAAGAGCAGGAATTGACTGTGGCTCAGATCATGAACTCCTTATTGCCAAATTCATACTTAAATTGAAGAAAGTGGGGAAAACCACTAGATCATTCAGGTATGACCTAAATCAGATCCCTTATGATTATATAGTGGAAGTGAGAAATAGATTTAAGGGACTAGATCTGATAGACAGAGTGCCTGATGAACTATGGATGGAGGTTCATGACATTGTACAGGAGACAGGGATCAAGAGCATCCCCAAGGGAAAAAAAATGCAAAAAGGCCAAATGGCTCTCTGAGAGGCCTTACAAATAGCTGTGAAAAGAGGAGAAGCAAAAAGTAAAGGAGAAAAGGAAAGATATACCCATTTGAATGCAGATTTCTGAAGAATAGCAGGAGAGGTAAAGCCTTCCTCAGCAGTCAATGCAAAGAAATAGAGGAAAACAACAGAATGGGAAAGACTAGAGATATCTTCAAGAAAATTAGAGATACCAAGGGAATATTTTATGGAAAGATGGGCACAATAAAGGACAGAAATGGTACGGACCTAACAGAAGAAGAAGATACTAAGAAGAGGTGGCAAGAATACACAGAAGAATGATACAAAAAAGATCTTCACGACTCAGATAATCACGATGGTGTGATCACTCACCTAGAGCCAGACATCCTGGAATGTGAAGTCAAGTGGGCCTAAGAAAGCATCACTATGAACAAAGCTAGTGGAGGTGATGGAATTCCAATTGAGCTGTTTCAGATCCTGAAAGATGATGCTATAAAAGTGCTGCACTCAATATGGCAGCAAATTTGGAAAACTCAGCAGTGGTGACAGGACTGGAAAAGTTCAGTTTTCATTCCAATCCCTAAGAAAGGCAATGCCAAAGAATGTTCAAGCTACTACACAATTGCACTCATCTCACATGCTAGTAAAGTAATGCTCAAAATTCTCCAAGCCAGGCTTCAACCATGAATTTCCAGACGTTCAAGTTGGTTTTAGAACAGGCAGAGAAACCAGAGATCAAATTGTGAACATCTGCAGGATCATCAAAAAAGCAAGAGAGTTCCAGAAAAACATCTATTTCTGCTTTAGTTACTATGCCAAAGCCTTTGACTGTGTGGAACACAATAAACTGTAAAATTCTGAGAGAAATGGGAATACCAGACCACCTGACCTGCCTCTTGAGAAATCTGTATGCAGGTCAGGAAGCAACAGTTAGAACTGGGCATGGAACAACAGGAAAAAGAGTATGTCAAGGCTGTATATTGTCACCCTGCTTATTTAACTCACATGCAGAGTACATCATGAGAAATGCTGCGCTATAAGAGCACAAGCTGGAATCAAGATTTCTGGGAGAAATATCAATAACCTCAGATATGCAGATGACACTACCCTTATGGCAGAAAGTGAAAAACTAAACAGCCTGTTGATGAAAGTGAAAGAGGAGAGTGAAAAAGTTGGCTTAAAGCTCAACATTCAGAAAACTAAGATCATGGCATCCAGTCCCATCACTTCATGGGAAATAGAAGAGGAAATAGTGAAAGAGTGGCTGACTATTTTTTTGGGCTTCAGAATCTGTAGATGGTGACTGCAGCCATGAAATTAAAAGACTCTTACTCCTTGGAAGGAAAGTTATGACCAAGCTAGAGAGCATATTAAAAAGCAGAGACATTACTTTGTCAACAAAGGTTGGTCTAGTCAAGGCTATGGTTTTTCCAGTAGTCAGGTATGGATGTGAGTGTTGGACCATAAAGAAATCTGAGCACAGAAGAATTGATGCTTTTGAACTGTGGTGTTGGAGAAGACTCTTGACAGTCTCTTGGACTACAAGAAGATCCAATCAGTCCATCATAAAGATCAGTCCTGGGTGTTCAATGGAAGGACTGATGTTCAAGTTGAAGTCCAATACTTTGGCCACCTGATGCGAAGAGCTGACTCATTTGAAAAGACTCTAATGCTGGGAAAGATTGAGGGCAGGAGAAAGGGACAACAGAGGATGAGATGGCTGGATGACATCACTGACTCAATGGACATGAGTTTGGGTAAACTCTGGGAGTTGGTGATGGACAGGGAGGCCTGGTGTGCTACAGTTCATGGGGTTGCAAAGATTTGGACATGACTGAGTAAGTGAACTGAACTGAACTATCACAAAGAAAACTAAAATGATAGTTTACATTAATTATATCTGGATTTGCACAGAAGTTTGATTTTTTAATTTAGGTACATTTGGCAACAAAATATCTGCGAAATGTAGTGAATTTTCTGAGAAACCCATCGATGGTTGGAAACAGTGGGCTTTTCTGTATTGCAGAAACAGATAGAATGAGGGGCAACCATCCCCACTCCCTCCCCCACCACTACCAAGTAAGAAATACTTCATAAGATGCATTCTGAAGGACGTTAAAGAAACGATGAACCAAGTTGGTTGGACAGAGAATTACAGTTAAAGTCACTGAAATATGATGGTACAACAGAGGTGAGCAAGTCCTATGTGGGGATGACAGCAAGGCAAATTTACTTGACAGATGTGAGATCTCAGGCTGGCCGTAATGGGAGAAAACTGGATGAGACTGAATGAAAATATAATCTTAGGGGTGAGAGGAGTTCAGGAAGCTGACGTTTTTCATGGAACTTAAATATCAAAACATCTACATGCATTTAATCAGCGAGACACCAGGGTTCACAATCCATCATAAGCTATCCTTTACTTTAAATACTAATTATTCCTGTCTAGACGTTCAGTGAGTTATGTGTATGGTTTTGGAAAAGCCTGATAAATATTTTGAGTCTGATTCTGTGCATGAGACAGAAAGTCTTTGTGTGGTTTCCCAGCCAGCTAAGTGAGAGCGACATGAAAAACACACAGAGGTGTTTTTAACAAGAGTTACCCTTGTATGCTCACCTTCCTGTAGACACTGAGTTTCCTTTTATGAATCCACCTGCTCTCCTGAAGCCTTATTTCTAGAAATACTGCCAACACTTCTGCTTTTTAAATATGACAGTAGAATACTAATGAGTGAGTTCCAAGTAGCTTCATTTAATAAAATGCATCAGATACCATGGTAAACTTTTAGAAAGATAGTTAGAGATTCAAATACTCTTTTTACAGCATACTTCAAATCAATAGATAATAAAAGTCTTCATGATACAATATGCTTTATTATATTTTTTTAGCCTCCAAGAATTTAGAGCTTTAGAGCAATTTAGACAGAGCTGTGGTAAGGTTTAAAGAGTTTGTCAAAAGAGTGATAAGAATAAATAAACAGTAAAAACAAAGGGGTGTATTGTATCACACACCCCAAAATAAGATGTTTCAATATATTAAAATATAGTCACCATGACTATCCACAAACTTAAAAATATTTTTTGTTAAAAACTTCTCTGTAAGGCAGAATATTATAGAATCTATATTTTGCTTGTGAGTTCTGTTCCCATAAGTTCTGGCAATAATTATATTTCCATGATATAATACATAGTTTCTATTAATAGTTCTTTCAAATTCCAGTACATCTCTGTCAATTATTAGGTGGAACCTCTTTTCAAAACCAGTTGTACAAGGAATTTCACATGAATTTAAAGAATTATTATAAAAAGTAAAAATAGATGTGAAGGTCCATGCTGTGTTTGGTTAGCTATATTCTTCCAGAAAGCCAAGCTGAATTCCCTTGTGAGCAGCAGTTAGATAGCATGGTCCTAAAGTTATTTTTGGCAAGCTGTATAGACATGGCAAGTCCAGACTTGTGACATGAGCTTCTTTAATGGGCTTTTGATAATCTTAAGAAAGTAAAACAGTTTTTTGACTGTTTTGATAATCATGGTATCACAGCCTGGTTCCACGTGCCGCAATAACCAATCTGTCCCCTAGATTTTGTTCTCAGTGTGATCGGGAGCAGGCTGCTGGCTGAGTCCTCGCCACTCGTCAGGCACCAATATATTTTGTAACTGACCCCTTTGTTCCATAAAGGATTTGCCTCGGCTTGCAAACCTCAAAGTCAATAGCGAGTTAGTCAAGATGAAGGAGCATGGGGATGCACACACCAATGCCATTGTGGTGAACGCACACACACAGATATGCACCCAGAGTCTCCTGTGGTTTCTAGAGAAAGACACAACTCTGACTCTCAGTTGCTTAGTAACAAGAGAGAGATGAAAGGAGGTCAGGCAGTTATTCAAAATCTAGGATCTTTTCTTAAGCTTGCCCAGGAGGACTTGTGGTAAGAATAGCAGACGATGTCCTAGGCAGCATCCCTGCCTGACAGGAATGTTGAATTTGATATGATTTTTACAGCATTTCTCAGTGAGGCCATTGATTAGTAATAAAGGCAAGTCAACAACACTGTAAATACAGGCCTTCCTTTGCTTTGAATCACCACCCTAGGGCATAGAGAGGAATTCCTGGAAATCTCTTTTTTTTTTCCTGGAGGCTCCCTTAGAATCCAGATAATATTTTATGCAATTAGCTATGGCTTTGACACTTGGTGAATCAGCATTAAAAAATACAGTTAGCATGAAAAAGAATTGACAATAGATTCCCTGAGGGTAGTGCAAACCATGTGCAACTTAAAACAATATTTATTTTGATTGACCTATTTTAAAGTATTTTAAAAACTATTTTTTTCTTTCAGCAAGTTTTATGTCAATTTTGATGATTTTTATCTGCACTTCAAAATTTTTAAAGGAGCTAAAAGATGTGAAAGTTTCCTGCCAAATGATGCTGCTCTGCTTATTCTCAGCTGTATTTTATAAAGAGCCTTTTCTGATGCTCAGGCTACAATGTTTGGCATATTTTCCTCATTAAAGATGTCTCATAAGTCTCCATCTGTGAAATGGAAGAAAATTTGGCTTTTGAGGTATTTCTCCTTAATCATCTAAAAGCTTCTAAAAGATGATTAATTACATAGCACAAAAATCTATAATCTTTAGCAGATAAAAATTGTAGGAACCAGTCTTCCTGCCTCTGTTAACTCTATTTACAAATAAATCTAGCTTTTCTTGGTGTTCAAATAATTACTTTCAAAGGCATGGCTTCACTTAAATCATTTTTATCTACACAATAATTGCTAAGAAAAAATCTTTCTGAATATCTCTACATAGCATTTCTTTGAAATCTGAATCAAATCAATTGCTAAAAAGAAGGAATTATGTAAATTTTCTTGCCATCATATGCCACCATTTCAAACCTTGTAGGGTTTGCAAATGGATGCTCTGTCTGTTCTTGAGGTTCAGAGACACAGAGAGAAATACCATCAGGAAAACAGCATCTTTGAGATGCTATAGTCCCTGCCCTGCCTGTATGCCCTGCTGAGGGAGTGGGTCTGTAGGCATGTGGGGTTCTGGGACCTTGATGTTTCCTTTGTAGTTGGACCAGTGTTAAGCATCTGATCCATGCATAGCCAGTAAATAGATCGACTAGGGCCACTTACCTATAACTTGTGACCCAAAAGGAAATGTAATTGAACAGTCTTATTTAGTGACTAGGTAATTATTTAAACTGAGAAACACCTGGAATTTTGTCCATGTGAAGAGATATTTGAAACAGAACAGTTATAAAGAGGAGAGAGAAGGACCATAGAAAGTCAAAATGAAACATACACAAATTATGAGGGAGTATAATACAAATGAGAAAAGGAGTACATCAAGGCTGTATATTGTCACCCTGCTTATTTAACTTCTATGCAGAGTACATCATGAGAAACACTGGACTGGAAGAAGCACAATCTGAAATCAAGATTGCTGGGAGAAATATCAATCACCTCAGATATGCAGATGACACCACCCTTATGGCAGAAAGTGAAGAGGAACTAAAAAGCCTCTTGATGAAAGTGAAAGAGAAGAGTGAAAAAGTTGGCTTAAAGCTCAACATTCAGAAAACTAAGATCATGGCATCTGGTTCCGTCACTTCATGTCAAATAGATGGGGAAACAGTGGAAACAGTGTCAGACTTTATTTTTGGGGGACTCCAGAATCACTGCAGATTGTGATTGCAGCCATGAAATTAAAAGATACTTACTCCTTGGAAGGAAAGTTATGACCAACCTAGATAGCATATTCAAAAGCAGAGACATTACTTTACCAACAAAGGTCTGTCTAGTCCAGGCTATGGTTTTTCCAGTGGTCATGTGTGAATGTGAGAGTTGGACTGTGAAGAAGGCTGAGTGCCAAAGAATTGATGCTTTTGAACTGTGGTGTTGGAGAAGATTCTTGAGAGTCCCTTGGACTGCAAGGAGATCCAACCAGTCCCTTCTGAAGGAAATCAGTCCTGGGATTTCTTTGGAAGGAATGATGCTAAAACTGAAGCTCCAGTACTTTGGCCACCTCATGCAAAGAGTTGACTCATTGGAAAAGACTCTGATGCTGGAAGGGATTGGTGGCAGGAGAAGGGGATGACAGGATGAGATGGCTGGATGGCATCACTGACTCGATGGGCGTCAGTCTGATGAACTCCGGGAGTTGGTGATGGACAGGGAGGCCTGGCGTGCTGCGATTCATGGGGTAGCAAAGAGTCAGACAAGACTGAGTGACTGAACTGAACTGATAATAAAAATGAACAGGTGAAGGTATGCAGGCAAACAGGTGATGTGATGAACAAAGAAAGATTACTAGCTTATATGGGATAGATGAATGACTTTGTCCTTATGAATGCTTTGATTCTTTATGACCTAGTACTTGCAGTTGCTTATGCAGATATATTCCTATTATAAATCCTTTGCTTAGCTTTACTGGAGAAGGTCTTTTTGTTTTCGAACCCAAAGAGCCAGGCCACAGATATGCAGATGTGAGGGAATATGGTCCAAAGGTTATACAAGTTATGGCATTTCAGATGACTAAAAAAAAGGGAAGGAATGTAAATAATCAATAGGAAGCATGCCTGGGGAACCCCAACAGTGAGAAAGACAGAGGATGTGGTGAGGATTGTACCTGGAGTGAAGTCCTAAGGTGATATCAGTTCCAGACACTGGGAAGATATTCCCAGGATTTCAACATCTTTGATGAGATGTGACAGAAGCAAGGCTGGGCGTAGGTACTCAAATAGATCATAGGAACAACATTCGTAATAACAAAAAAAGCCTATGGGTAAGATCTGGGCACATGGAAGAGAGTTAGACTTGAAAATCCACAGCTGGGGACAAGATGACATGCCACCATCAGAAATGAATTTCTAACAGGGAAAGTGGCTTTGAAGCCCTGTCATTAGGACTGATGGGCTGAGGGATTTTAAATATTGAACTGATGAGAGTGAGAGGTAAGCACTTTGATCAGAGGCTGATTGGATTTGAGCCCAGCACAATGGCCTGAAATGACTACTCTCCATCAAGACTCTGGGCCCTCAAAGCCTCCAGGCTCCAGAGCAGATCCCATAAAAGAATTCCTTCAGTGCACAAGCCTCTGCTCCAGGACTCCTCCAGGAATAAATTGGTTCCTCAATCTCTTTCTCTCTCAGTGTTTTGCTTTCAGTCTGGCTTCTTTATGTAGGTCCTTATTTTTTTCAATTTACTTAAAAAAAAAATTGGCATGTAGTTGATTTACCATGTTGTGTTAGTTTCTGCTGTTTAACAAAGTGAATCAGATTCAATCAAACCTAGATAAAATTGCCAACATGTATTAGATCATCGAAAAAGCAAGAGAGTTCCAGAAAAACATCTACTTCTGCTTTACTGACTATGTCAAACCCTTTGACTGTGTGGATCACAATAAACTGTGGAAAATTCTTCAAGAGATGGGAATACCAGACAACCTGACTTGCCTCCTGAGAAATTTGTATGAAGGTTAAGAAGCAACAGTTAGAACTGGATATGGAACAGCAGACTGGTTCCAAATCTAGAAAGGAGTATGTCAGGCCTGTATACTGTCACCCTGCTTATTTAACTTATATGCAGAGTACATCATGCAAAATGCCTGGCTGGATGAAGCACAAGCTGGAATCAAGATTGCTGGGAGAAATATTAATCACCTCAGATATGCAGATGACATCACACTTATGGCAGAAAGCAAAGAAGAAATAAAGAGTCTCTTGATGACAGTGAAAGAGAGTAGTGAAAAAGTTGGCTTAAAACTTAGCATTCAGAAAACTAAGATCATGGCATCCAATCTCATTACTTCATGGCAAATAGATGGGGAAACAGTGACAGACTTTATTTTTTGGGCTCCAAAATTACTGCAGATGGTGAATGCAGCCATGAAATTAAAAGACGTTTGATCCTTGAAAGAAAAGCTATGACCAATGTAGAGAGAATATTAAAAAGCAGAGATAATACTTTGCCAACAAAGGTCCGTCTAGTCAAAGTTATGGTTTTTCCAGTAGTCACGTATGGATGTGAAAGCTGGACTGAAAACACAGTTGAGCTCTGAATAATTGATGCTTTTGAACTGTGGTGTTGGAGAAGACTTTTGAGAGTCCCTTGGACTGGGAGAAGATCAAATCTGTCAATCTCAAAAGAAATCAGTCCTGAATATTCATTGAAAGGTCTGATGCTGACCATTAAAGGTCCAATACTTTGGCCACCTGATGAGAAAAACTGACTCATTGGCAAAGACCTTGATGCTGGGAAAGATCGAAGGCAGGAAGAGAAGGAGACAATAGAGGATGAGATGATTGGATGACATCATCAACTTAATGGATATGAGTTTGAGCAAGCTCTGGGAGTTGGTAATGGACAGGGAAGCCTGGCTTGCTGCTGTCCATGGGGTTGCAAACAGTTGACAGGACTGAGTGACTGAACTGAACTGAAATCTAGTTAAGATTCTCTTCCCATATAGGCCATTACAAAGTACTGAATACAATTCCCTGCGCTATTTAGCAGGTCCTTATTAGTTATCTATTTTATATGTACTTCCCTGGTGGCTCAGAGGTTAAAGCGTCTGCCTCCAATGCGGGAGACCCGGGTTCGATCCCTGGGTCGGGAAGATCCCCTGGAGAAGGAAATGGCAACCCACTCCAGTATTCTTGCTTGGAGAATCTCATGGACTGAGGAGCCTGGTGGGCTGCAGTCCATGGGGTCACAAAGAGTCGGACACGACTGAGTGACTTTACTTACTTATTTTATATGTATAGTAGTGGCCCTGACTTTTGAACAGCCTTGGTTTTCTTTCCTAAACAGTCATTCCCAGAGACAGCTCATATCTCTCTCACTTGTGATTCAGGCTCCATTCTCCTTGCTCCCACCCCTTGAAAGTCTACCCATCCAAACCAGCTCCACTCCCAGGCTTGTCCATTTCTTGATAACCGAGTGTCTAGAGTCTCTGCCCTGGGATGGGAGGTGAAGAAGTGTGGATTTGGGCACTTGCAGGACCTCACTGCTAAAAGCACAAAAACAGCTTTGGTGGGACAGGAAGTTCACAAGGGCTACTTGGTCGTGAGGACAATGCTACTGTGATGGTCTTGAATCTTGCAGTCACAGATACGGTTTCTTGGAAAATCAATGACCCACCTAGCGGGGGAGGGTAGTGTGTTAGGGAAGAAATGCTCAGGCATCATAGAAGGGTTTGTCTAACTAGTATTCATTATCAAATGGTAGATATTTATTATTAAAAAAATCAAAGCCCATAAGATTTAAAAATAAAGGCAACAATGGATAGATGGGCCATCTTTTCCCCTCTGTCTCAGTAAAGACAACAACCACCAGTACAACAATGATTGTCTCCTGAGTGATTATTATTTCTTTCACAATATTTGCAACAATTCAGTAAAGGAACAGTACACATTATTACCCTTCACAGATGCTGAATGGATGTCAGTATCCACTACCAAAGGTCAGATTTCACAGCCCATGCAATTGCCATTCATATTGTGTTTCATAAACACACATACACACACACACAAGTGAAGTGGCTCAGTCGTGTCCAACTCTTTGCAACCCCGTGGACTGTAGCCACCCAGCTCCTCAGCCCATGGGATTTTCCAGGCAAGAATACTGGAGTGGGTTGCCATTTCCTTCTCCAGAGGATCTTCCCGACCCAGGGATCGAACCCAGGTCTCCTGCACTGCAGGCAGCCGCTTTAACCTCTGAGCCACCAGGGGAGCCCTACACACACAGGAGCTTATACAAATCAAATTTAATGTAAATGTAGTTTCCCCATCCAACATTATATCAGTCATAATAAGAGTATTTCATTCTAAAAATAATAAATATAAAACCTCAATTAAAAAACAAAAACCCTCTCTATTTCCATACATTGGGAAAAAAGAAATAAGAAAAACCTTACACTGATTTTAGAGTCAGTCATTTCTCTGTGAACTTCTCAATGCATATACTTGCTAAGGGTTTATGACAAATAGAATTTTAGAAATTATAAGCTATTTAGATGTTACATACATAATATGGTCAGTTATTGACATACTGTTGATGGCTACTGACTTTCCATTATTGATCTTCATGAAAATATTATAAGCATGAAGGAAAAATTATGTTTCATGGCTAAAACCTAATGAGAAATTTTGTTTTGTTTCATAATTTTATGGTGATGTTACAATTTTACTTCTTCATATGCAGACCTCTAAATTGCCTGGTGCCTGATACCATCAACCTTATTGTATCGATTCCTGTCTTAATTACAGCAATTTGTGCCTCCTACCAAAAAATACTGAGCATAAACTTTCTGAAGAGATATCAAATTATGATACTGTACGTGATAATATTTACTTTGCAACTGGTCAAACTTTAAAATGTGTATTTCAGTTAGGGAATCTGTCTTAAATATGGACCTACTTGTCTATATTTGTATACATATTATGTTCCTATTTTGCTTTGCAAGAGCATTTGGGGGTGAATTTTATAAACATGACCTTTGTCTTTACCCAAATAAATATTCTGCTTGTTCATTTATTGTTGAGACAGCAGGAAAGACAACCAGAAACTTTTGTAAATATTTGTGTCCAGCTTGGATAATAGGCATAAAAGCTATATTTTAAAATTGAATATTTATAGTGTCAATATAATGGATTTATTTTAGTATGATTTAGACTAATGTGACATGAATAATTTCTAATTAAACTTTGCAAGGAATGTTCTTATAATATCCTTTAATTTATAACTAATTTTCAGGAGGCTCTTATGCTATTACCCAATTTACAACCAAAAAATTGCTTCTACAATACTTTGAAATAAGACTCTGAGGTAGTCACATTTATTAGCTATTATTACTAGCTATGCAGTAATAATTTCTATTGCTTTTAAAATTACACAAAAATCAAGAAATGCTTCTCTTGTTAGAGGAAATAGTTATAAATCTTTTTATTTTATAAATGCACAATACTATATTTCTGAATATGGAATTATGGTGTCATAACTCTGTAGGAAAATGCCTTACCATATATACTCTCATATGGGGAAAATCCAATCAAAATCTTTCTACATTGATTATTTTCTCTTTTTCATCAATTCCTATAGCAGTATATATGAAAGCCATTAAAAAGATACAAATTGCAGAAGAGGGTCAGTATAACCCAAATTTGAGCCTTCAGTTTTCACATTTTTCAGATATCACACCCAAAATATGATGCAAAAAAGTTGAATACATCAGCAAATAATCACTAAGCTACTGAGAAAATTGGCATATTCAATGTTTTTTGTGTGCAGTAAAATGCAGTAAGTGCTTTGCATGAGTGCTAAGTCGCTTCACCCTTGTCTGACTCTTTGTGACCCTATGGACACACTATAGGGTGAATAGCTCACCAGCTCCCTCTGTCCATGGGATTCTCCAGGCAAGACTATTGGCGTGGGTTGCCATGCCCTCCTCCAGGGCATCTTCTTGTCCCAGGGGTTGAACTCACATCTCTTACTTCTCCTGCACTGGCAGGCAGGTTCTTTATCACTAGTATCACCTGAGAAGCCCCAGTAAGTGCTTTGTAAAGTCGCTCAGTCGTGTCCGACTCTTTGTGACCCCATGGATGGTAGCCTACCAGGCTCCGCTGTCCATGGGATTTTCCAGGCAAGAATACTGGAGTGGGCTTCCATTTCTTTCTCCAGGGGATCTTTCCAAACCAAGGATAGAACCCGGGTCTCCTGCATTGCAGACAGACGCTTTACCAGCTTTACCAGTTAAGCTATACAGCTTAACTGTATAGCCTCAGGGCATATTTATTTTCTAGAAAGTGATTCTGGAAGAAGAGGTAGCTGGTGACAACAGGAAGGACATTTTGCCCCAGGTCACTGGGTGAAGATAAGGGAACTCTGGAATATTGACACTCCCCACCCAACACCCCCAAGGAGGGAGACCTGATCCCTTTAGAGAGCACAGCATGAGGGTGGGGGCGGTCTGATGTCATCTATTGACACATTCCCTACTTCTGCTGGGTTCTAGCCCATCTGCCATTTTCACGGCATGAAATGGAAAATATTCTTCTTCACCCAAGCTGGAGAACTTCTGATGTAGGTGCTTACCCTGATCAGAATATAGTTTGAGTTGGAAGAGAGTGAGAAGAATCGAGGACAGAGAGTAGATGGACAGGTTTGTTTGGAAGGGTCCTGGAAAGAGAGGATGGCTGGAGCTTGGCCAGTTCTTGAATGACCAGCTGGAGAACAGATACGTAAATACAACACAGAATCTCCTTCACAGGCAGTGCTGGAGAGGCAGACTTTTGGCCTGATTCTCTCCTATGGGGTCCAGATCAGGTGAGCTATTTAATAGACCTTGAAGTTTAATGAATTGGTGATTTTCACACTATTGGTCACTTCCTCAAAGAAATGATTCTATTCCTGAACACATTCTGTCAAAAAATTCAAGAGAGAAAGTTAGAGGCACAAGCCTCATAGTGTTAGAAGCCTTGATTTTTTTGCTTCTTGATATAGACAATAATGGGCTTCCCAGGTAGCAATAGTGGTAAAGAACCCAACTTCGAATGCAACAGATGTAAGGAAGTGGGTTTCATGCCTGAGTTGGGAAGATCCCCTGGAGGAGGGCCTGACAGTAATCTTGCCTAGAGAATCCCAAGGACAGAAGAGCCTGGTGGGCTACAGTGCATGGGGTCACAAAGAGGCAGACATGACTGAAGAGACTTAGCATGCATACATAGACAAATAACAAAATAAAAAATCAGATTATAAGATGCCTTAAGACAAAGCCAGTGTTCCTACATCATCTAAAACTGTGATTCCAATGGCAGACTTGCATATACTTCTGTATTATTAGTTCATGTAGTTGTTCACATTTTCCTTTCACACCCTCTAGAAATTTGAAGTGTTTCTTTTCGATGGTGTATATAATCATCAGTGAAATCAATGAGTCAAAATCATCAATGGATCAAAATTAACTTTGATTATCATTTTCCTGAAATATATAGTGAGAAATTAAAAAAAAAAAAACCCTGTAATGTAAGCATTATAGGAAAGTGGAAGCATTCTTTTAAGGGAATAAAAACTATTTATTGCTAAATATTTGACTTACATATTAGGTATCACAAAAGACATGCAAAAGTGTGTCATGGGTGTTAAAATAGCTAACAAGGTATTGTAGCTGAAGTGAATAAAATAGAGAGGTGGGTTTTGTGGCATCCTAGATCTGGCAATGAAATCTGCTTAACTGATGCCTGGATTCTGCATGGATTTTGTGCTACTATTTGTCATTCCTATTAGGGCTTGAAATGATATAGTCTAATTGAGGGATTGTTAACAACTACAATTTGTGCTCAAATCTGGCTGTTCTGTTAGCTTATAATGAGGAAGGTCCAGATCCTGAATGTTTCAGTACTATTCGAGTGGATTATTTTACAGAT
Organism: Aepyceros melampus; assembly: GCA_006408695.1. NCBI lineage: Eukaryota > Metazoa > Chordata > Mammalia > Artiodactyla > Bovidae > Aepyceros > Aepyceros melampus. The sequence goes on along the minus strand of SJXQ01004928.1, from coordinate 11,421 downwards.
GGTGGAAGACCTTCAAGTGTTTTAAGGTCAGTTTTATCTTAGCTTTGCCTTCTTTTGCAAACCTACAAGGAGCTATTTATAAAATTGCTGAAAAAGCAAACGGACCCTTATTTCTTCATCGTGAGACATACTCACCCTTAGAAAGGCATTTAAACCGGCAACTTTACAAGGTGCACTTTGCTAATAAGTCTGCAAACTACCACAGGCTTTATGAAAACATAGATCAATGCCAACTGCTTTATTGCATGGCATTACCAACAGCAGACACCTGCAGTGAAGTTTTCTGTTTTTAGAACACTTTTTCTTCACATATTTGTATCTTTGGATGAGACATTTTATACCAAGTAATCTCCTGTAGTTATTGCCTCATATCTGAACTCATAATTCATTTTAACCACATACTTATAATTGGCTATATGGGAAAACTCTCTAACTCAATAAAAGAAAATATAAGCAGCTTTTATTTTGAGAAATTAAAGTAACGTTTATTCTTGACTTTTTAAATTCTCTCAAAATAGACCAGTGAATTACTTTGCATTTTTCAGCATTAATGCATCTCATGTGACCAACCAGAGAATATTTTGAGTATATATATTTCTCCTGACTATGATAACTATGTATTCTTTAAATAAAAGTGATTAAGATGAGAGAATTACCAAATACTCATATCTTAATTCTCTCCTTACATGAAATTAAATGCTTAGCTATTTTTTATAACTCTTGTGACCCTTTCTCTTTAACATCCAAATCTCATTAATGTTAATAAAAAAATATCTTTAGTAATGCTCACAGAGGTATTGAAAGAAAATTATAATCTGATGTGTATTTGTTTGTGTTGTTGTTCAGCAAGTCATGTCCAACTCTTTGCAACCTCGTGGACTGCAGTACACCAGGTTTCCCCCCCCTGTCCTTCACCATCACTTGGAGTTTGCCTAAGTTCATGTCCATTGAATCAGTGATGCTATCCAACCATCTCATCCTCTGTGCACACAGTTATATACGCACACGTGTTTTAGAGAATCAGTCCATTTGCTTTTCAACTACATGGTAACAATTTCTTCTTTTCTTAAAAATTTTATTATTGTTATTTTTCACTTTACAATATTGTATTGGTTTTGCCATACATCAACACGAAAACATGAACACATGTACACCCGTGGTGGATTCATGTTAATGTATGACAATTTCTTATTTGTCAATATTCTCACAACAGTCAGTCAGTTCAGTTCAGTTCAGTCAATCAGTTGTGTCTGACTCTTTGTGACTCCATGAACTGCAGCACTCCAGGCTTCCCTGTCCATCACCAACTCCCAGAGTCTACCCAAACCCACATCCATTGAGTCGGTGATGCCATCCAACCATCCCATTCTCTGTTGTCCCCTTCTCCTCCTGCCCTCAATCTTTCCCAGGATCAGGGTCTTTTCAAATGAGTAGCTCTTTGCATCAGGTGGCCAAAGTATTGAAGTTTCAGATTCAACATTGGTCCTTCCAATGAATACTCAGGACTGATCTCCTTTAGGATGGATTGGTTTGGATCTCCTTGCAGTCCAAGTGATGCTCAAGAGTCTTCTCCGACACCACATTTCAAAAGCATCAATTCTTTGGCACTCAGCTTTCTTTATAGTCCAACTCTTACATCCATACATGACTACTGGAAAAACCATAGCCTTGACTAGACGGACCTTTGTGGACAAAGTAATAGCTCTGCTCTTTAATATGCTGTCTAGGTTGGTCATAACTTTCCTTCCAAGGAGTAAGTGTCTTTTAGTTTCTTGGCTGCAATCACCATCTGCAGTGATTTTGGAGCCCCCCCAAATAAAGTCAGCCACTATTTCCATTGTTTCCCCATCAATTTGCCATGAAATGATGGGACTGAATGCCATGATCTTTGTTTTCTGAATGTTGAGCTTTAAGCCAACATTTTACTCTCCTCTTTCACTTTCATTAAGAGGCTTTTGAGTTCCTCTTCATTTTCTGCCATAAGGGTAGTATCATCTGCATATCTGAGGTGATTGATATTTCTCCTGGCAATCTTGATTCCAGCTTGTGCTTCTTCTAGCCCAGCATTTCTCATGATGTACTCTGCATATAAGTTAAATAAGCACAGTGACAATATTCAGCCTTCATGTACTCCTCTTCCTATTTGGAACCAGTCTGTTGTTCCATGTCCAGGTCTAACTGTTGCTTCCTGACCTGCATACAGGTTTCTCAAGAGGCAGGTCAATACAACAGTCAATATATTCATGAAAACAATTAAAAAATTTATCTATTCAAGTCTGTCTGTCTTTTTTGCCTATGCATTAAGAATAGTGCTTCACAATCTAAATGTCCATCAATAGATGAATGGGTGAAGAAGATATGAATACATATATATGGTGGAATAGTACTAGCCACGAAAAGGAGTGAAATCTCATTTGCAGCAACATGGATGGATCTATAGGTGATCATACTAAGTGAATTCAGAGAAATACAAACAACATATAAATTATTTGTATGTGGAATCTAAAGTATGACACAAGTGAACTTATTTAGATTGAAGGCAGGAGGAGAAGGGGGCAGTGAAGGATGAGATGGTTGGATGGCATCACTGACTCAATGGCATGAGTTTGGGCAAGCTCCTGGGGATGGGGAAGAACAGGGAAGTCTGGTGTGTTGCAGTCATGGGGTTCCAAAGAGTCATACACGACTGAGCATCTGAACAACAGCATAGCAATCAGTGGGCTTCCCTGGTGGCCTGTGGTAAAGCATGCCCTTGTGAAGCAGAAGATGTGGCCTCCATCCCTGCATTGGGAAGATCCCCTTGGAGAAGGAAATGGCAGCCCACTATAGTATCATTGCCTGGGAAATCCCATGGACAGAAGAATTTGAAGGCTACATTTTATGGGTCACAAAGAATCGAACACAACTTGGCAACTAACAACAGCAACAATGATAACAATCAATACAACTACAGAAACATTAATCAAAACTTGTGATTGTGTCTTAATCTAAGACACTATAGATTCTACAATAAATTACAGCTATTATATATAGGATGGATAAGCAACAAGGTCCTACTATACAGCTTGGGGAACTATATTATCCTGTGATAAATTATAATGGAAAAATATGAAATAGGTTATATATGTATGTATAACTGAATCACTTTGCTGTACAGCAAAAATTGGCACACCTTTTAAAATGAACTATATCTCAATAAATTTTTTTTAATAAAAACATCAAGTGAAAGTTTAGTAATCATGGTGAGGTCAGCATACAAATTTTCTCTTGGTATCTCTAATTTTCTTGAAGAGATCTCTAGTCTTTCTTATCTCTCCTTTCTATTCTTTGGAGCTCTCCATTCAGATGGGTATATCTCTCCTTTTTTCCTTTGCCTTTCACTTCTTTTCTCAGCTATTTGAATGGCCTCCTCAGACAACTATTTTGCCTTTTTGAATTTCTTTTTCTTGGGGATGGTTTTGATCCCTGCCTCCTGTACAGTGTCACAATGTCCTCCCATAGTTCTTCAGGCACTCTTTCTATCAGATCTAATTCCTTGAATCTATTTGTCACATCCACTGTACAATTGTAAGAGATTTGATTTAGGTCATGCCTGAATGGTCTAGTGGTTTTCCCTACTTTTTTCAGTTTAAGTCTGAATTTTGCAATGAGGAGTTCATGACCTGAGCCATAGTCCACTCCTGGCCTTTTGGCTGACTGTTTAGAGCTTCTCCATCTTTGGCTACAAATAATATAATTAATCTAATTTCAGTATTGACTATTTGGTGAATGTGAAACCACTTCAGCATTCTTGCCTTGAGAACACCGTGAACAGTATGACTGCTATAATTAACCACTAATTGATATTTTGTAAATATTAAGTGCTTTTACAGAGACTGACATATGCTTTGCCCTAATGGTTCCAAAGTTAAAAAAAAAAAAAACCTCAGTTAATCTTAGTGTAATTATGTCTTATATTTCAATGCCAATAAGTGAAAAATAATTTCTTTCCAGCTGAGTTTTCTTCCTTTAGAAGATGTTGCTTCTGCTGCTGCTGCTAAGTCGCTTTAGTCATGTCTGACTCTGTGCAAACCCATAGACAGCAGTCCACCAGGCTCCACTGTCCCTGGGATTCTCCAGGTAAAAACACTGGAGTGGGTTACCATTTCCTTCTCCAATGCATGAAAGTGAAAAGTGAAAGTGAAGCCTCCTAGTCGTGTCCAACTCTTAGCAACCTCATGGACTGCAGCCTACCAGGCTTCTCCATCCATGGGATTTTCCAGGCAAGAGTGCTAGCAGGTTGAAATATACAGTCTCTTTTACCTCTGTCTTGAATTTTGCAAATTATTGTTGCAAAATGTTATTTGCTAGCTATTGTTTCTGTCATAATAGTTGATCTTTCATGTTTTTCCATGTTCAAGCTAAAAATTACACCTTTAAAATTTTAAAATTTCAAGTGCAATTGCACAATTCTGTTTATTTTCATTAATTTTTAAACTTCTAACTTTTCAACAGATTCCACTTTTCAGTAACTAATTTTGGTACTTACAATTTTTAAGATGTCATCCATCACTGAAAATTTCCAAACCAAAGAAAAGTGCCCATATTGGTATAAAATGAAAATAGTGGATGACCGCCAGTCAAGTAAATTCTTTATTATTAATATTATCAATTTCCTACTCAGAATTTATTCCTCTCTCTTCCTTGTTAAAAAGAAGTCAGCTTTGTTGGCAATATGTCCAACATGAAATAAAAATGGACAATGGTTGGACTATCAGCAATCATCTTGTTTCATGTGGAAAAAGTAAAAAAAAAAAAAAAAAATCACTGGTATGTGAAGCCATGGACCAGAAGTCAGCAATCTCTAATCTCTGATGCTTTTTAATTAAAAAATGCATCAATTTTAGTCATTATTTCTGTTATTTGTAACCAAAATATTAACATTTAAATATGTAGTATTTTTATAGTTCCGTAGTTCATCAGGCACTCTATCAGATCTAGACCCTTAAATTATTTCTCACTTCCACTGTATAATCATAAGGGAATTGATTTAGTTCATACCTGAATGGTCTAGTGGTGTTGCCCATTTTCTTCAATTTAAGTCTGAATTTGGCAATAAGGAGTTCATGATCCGAGCCACAGTCAGCTCCCGGTCTTGTCTTTGTTGACTGTATAGAGCTTCTCCATCTTTGGCTGCAAAGAATATAATCAATCTGATTTCGGTGTTGACCATCTGGTGATGTCCATGTGTAGAGTCTTCTCTTGTGTCGTTGGAGGAGGGTGTTTGCTATGACCAGAGCATTTTCTTGGCAAAACTCTATCAGTCTTTGGCCTGCTTCATTCCACATTCCAAGGCCAAATTTGCCTGTTACTCCAGGTGTTTCTTGACTTCCTACTTTTGCATTCCAGTCCCCTATAATGAAAAGGACATCTTTTTTGGGTGTTAGTTCTAAAAGATCTTGTAGGTCTTCATAAAACCGTTCAACTTCAGCTTCTTCAGCATTACTGGTTGGGGCATAGATTTGGATAATTGTGATATTGAATGGTTTGCCTTGGAGACGAACAGAGATCATTCTGTCATTTTTGAGATTGCATCCAAGTACTGCATTTCGGACTCTTTTGTTGACCATGATGGCTACTCCATTTCTTCTGAGGGATTCCTGCCCACAGTAGTAGATATAATAGTCATCTGAGTTAAATTCACCCATTCCAGTCCATTTTAGTTCGCTGATTCCTAGAATGTCGATGTTCACCCTTGCCATCTCTTGTTTGACCACTTCCAATTTGCCTTGATTCATGGACCTGACATTCCAGGTTCCTATGCAATACTGCTCTTTACAGCATCGGATCTTGCTTCTATCACCAGTCACATCCATAACTGGGTATTGTTTTTGCTTTGGCTCTATCCCTTCATTCTGTCTGGAGTTATTTTGCCATTGATCTCCAGTAGCATATTGGGTACCTACCAACCTGGGGAATTTCTCTTTTGGTATCCTATCATTTTGCCTTTTCATACTCTTCATGGGGTTCTCAGGCAAGAATACTGAAGTGGCTTGCCATTCCCTTCTTTAGTGGACCACATTCTGTCAGACCTCTCCACCATGACCCACCCATCTTGGGTTGCCCCGCAGGCATGGCTTGATTTCATTGAGTTAGACAAGGGTGTGGTCCTAGTGTGATTAGATTGACTAGTTTTCTGTGAGTATGGTTTCAGTGTGTCTGCCCTCTGATTCCCTCTTGCAACTCCTACCATCTTACTTGGGTTTCTCTTACCTTGGGCATGGGATATCTCTTCACGACTGCTTCAGCAAAGCACAGTTAGAACTGGACATGGAACAACAGACTGGTTCCAAATAGGAAAAGGAGTACATCAAGGCTGTATATTGTCACCCTGCTTATTTAACTTATATGCAGAGTACATCATGAGAAATGCTGGACTGGAAGAAGCACAAGCTGAAATCAAGATTGCTGGGAGAAATATCAATAATCTCAGATATGCAGATGACACCACCCTTCTGGCAGAAAGTGAGGAGGAGCTAAAAAGCCTCTTGTGGAAAGTGAAAGAGGAGAGTGAAAAAGTTGGCTTAAAGCTCAACATTCAGAAAACGAAGATCATGGCATCTGGCCCCATCACTTCATGGGAAATAGATGGGGAAACAGTAGAAACAGTGTCAAACTTTATTTTTCTGGGCTCCAAAATCACTGCAGATGGTGACTGCAGCCATGAAATTAAAAGACGCTTACTCCTTGGAAGAAAAGTTATGACCAACCTAGATAGCATATTCAAAAGCAGACACATTACTTCTCCAACAAAGGTCCATCTAGTCAAGGCGATGGTCATGCAAAGAGTTGACTCCTTGGAAAAGACTCTGATGCTGGGAGGGACTAGGGGCAGGAGGAGAAGGGGACGACCGAGGATGAGACGGCTGGATGGCATCACAGAGTCAATGGACGTGAGTCTGGGTGAACTCCAAGAGTTGGTGATGGACAGGGAGGCCTGGTGTGCTGCAATTCATGGGGTCGCAAAGAGTCGGACACGACTGAGCGACTGAACTAACTGATTTTTATAGTTGCCAATTTGCCAAATTGTTTCATAATAATTGTGTCATTTGTATGTACAGGGCATAAGAAGTAACAATAAAGTCTTTTTTGCTTTTTTTTTTTCAATCTTTTATTTTTCTTAAGCTGTGTTTACAAACACTGATTATTTTCTGCAGGGTTACCTTTAAAAACAACTGGAAGCAAGGTCTTGGGTTATCCAATTAGACTTAGAATTACATTAGGTGAAAGAACGAAGATTCTTTTTCTAAACTGAAAGGTATATAAAGGAAAATATAGTTAATTCATAATATAGATATGGTTTATTTTAACTCTGTAAAGAGGATTTTGTGGTAGTGGTTTGGTTTGAGTTTTAAAAACTTTTTTTAGGATTATCTATAAATATTTCAAGTAACCAGCACTCTAGTGGCAAAATTTATATAAGGGATGTACATACAGTACTAGAGAAGAATAAATGCTCCCAAAGTTTTTCCCTTTAACTTTTATTCAGATGCTATGTCTGTGGTAGAAAATAAAATTTTAGTAATAATGCACATAATAATTCGAGTTTGCACCAACTTTCATTCTCTAAATTATTATTTTTAAACTAAAAGTTTTATTAAAAAGTTATGAATATAATTGATTTACAATGTTGTGTTAATTTTAAGTGTACAGCAAAGTCGGCTATGGGTACAAAGTCCAGGACAAGAGTGTGAGCTAGTATTCTTCAACTTAGAATAACAAAATAAGAGAATCTGATGACTGAAAATAATTGAAAGCTTAGAGAGATATGGCATAAAAAAAATCTGATTTAATAGAATCCCATCTGGTCCCATCACTTCATGGGAAATAGTTTGGGAAACCGTGTCAGACTTTATTTTGGGGGGCTCCAAAATCACTGCAGATGGTGATTGCAGCAATGAAATTAAAAGACGCTTACTCCTTGGAAGGAAAGTTATGACCAACCTAGATAGCATATTCAAAAGCAGACACATTACTTCTCCAACAAAGGTCCGTCTAGTCAAGGCTATGGTTTTTCATTGGTCATGTATGGATGTGAGAGTTGGACTGTGAAGAAAGCTGAGCGCTGAAGAATGGATGGTTTTGAACTGTGGTGTTAAAGAAGACTCTTCAGAGTCCCTTGGACTGCAAGGAGATCCAACCAGTCCATTCTGAAGGAGATCAACCTTGGGATTTCTTTGGAAGGAATGATGCTAAAGCTGAAGCTCCAGTACTTTGGCCACTTCATGCGAAGAGTTGACTCACTGGAAAAGACTTTGATGCTGGGAGGGATTGGGGGCAGGAGGAGAAGGGGATGATAGAGGATGAGATGGCTGGATGGCATCACTGACTTGATGGACGCGAGTCTGAGTGAACTCCGGGAGTTGGTGATGGACAGGGAGACCTGGCGTGCTGTGACTCATGGGGTCACAAAAAGTTTGACATGACTGAGTGACTGAACTGAACTGAACTGAACTGAGACTTGTAATTTTGGGAGTCTAGGATTTCATGTCTCCATCTCCATTTCATTTCATTTCCTTCCTCACTGCTGACTTACATTGTGTCTTTTGTTTTCTAAGTTACAGCAGAAAAAGAGGAAGCTTTGTGTGCTTTTGTTTATGAAAGAGAATTTTTGTCTGAGTTTCAAGCTTGCAACGTCACCCATTGGACAGTTATTGGTACTTTGACTCCTCCAGTGTAGCAGTGTTAAACTTGACAACAATTTTAGTGAAGTTTTCATGCATTAGAGAGGTATTTAGAAAATCATTGTTTGCCCTGACTTTGCTTCCACTGAGAGAATATACAATCATACTTACTAATTAGAACAACTCTTTGTTCTGGCCAAAGAGACATGGATCAGAAGCTCACCCAGCAGCAATACTCACTGGGAGGTGTCCTAATTCTATGTGCTTGTTCATCTGAAAGTTGGGTGAACATGATTTAATGATGACACCCTCCAAGCTCTTGATTTTAAACTAAATACAATGTATGTCTAATTCCTTCAAAATTCTTTTAAGAGGGTATTTTCTTTGATTTTTTAGTTTTTTTTTCCAATACCTGTAAAGCTAAATTTTTATTTCAAGATAATTGTAGTGATTGCATGCTCAGTTGTGTCTTTTAGTTGCTGGGGGCCAGCTTGAGGAAACCCTGAGACTCAAATTGCCTTGCCATTGAAGTCTCTGCCGCATGACCTTGTCATAACCCTGGCGCTTAGTGAACCCAGAGACTGTAGCCCACCAGACTTCTCTGTCCATAGAATTCTCCAGACAAGAATACTGGAGCAGGTTGCCATTTAATTCTCCAAGGAATCTTTCTGACCCAGGGATCAAACTTGAGTCTCCTGCATCTTCTGCATTGGCAGGTGGATTCTTTATCACTGAATCACCTGGGAAGCCTGAGATAATTGTGGACTCTCATGAGGTTATAGGGCTTCCCAGTGCTCTGATGGTAAAGAATCTGCCTGCAATGCAGGAGACCTAGGTTTGATCCCTAGGTTGGGAAAATTTCTTGGAGAAGGGGATGACAACCCACTCCAGTATTCTTGCCTGGAAAATTCCATAGGCAGAGGATCCTTGCGGGCTGCTGTCCATGGGGTTGCAAAGAGTCAGAAATGATTGATTGACTAACACTTTCATGCAGTTATAAGCAGTAACACAGAGAGATCCCAGGCACCTTTACTGATTTCCTTCAAAGGTAAGATTTTGTAAAGCGATCACATTACATGTACATTAACACAACCAGGAAATTGGAATTGGTGCAGTGAAAATGCTGAACATTACCATCAGCACAGGGTTCCAGAGGATGAGAGGATGAGGCTGGATGGCATCACCGACTCGATGGATGTGAGTCTGAGTGAACTCTAGGAGTTGGTGATGGACAGGGAGACTTGGTGTGCTGCGATTCATGGGGTCACAAAGAGTCAGACACGACTGAGTGACTTAACTGAACTGAACTTACCACCAATCATAGAGATAAAAGCAAAATAAACCCAGAGTAAATAAATAGGAAAATAATATAGCTGAGACTAATACAAAGAAATATCTGGTCACTAGAAATGAAAAGTAACCCATTCAGTTCAGTTCGATCAGTCGCTCAGTCGTGTCTAACTCTTTGAGACCCCATGAATCGCAGCACGCCAGGCCTCCATGTCCATCACCAACTCCCAGAGTTCACTGAGACTCATGTCCATCAAGTCAGTGATGCCATCCAGCCATCTCATCCTCTGTCGTCCCCTTCTTCTCCTGCCCCCAATCCCTCTCAGCATCAGAGTCTTTTCCAATGAGTCAACTCTTTGCATGAGGTGATCAAAGTATTGGAGCTTCAGCTTTAGCATCATTCCTTCCAAAGAAATCCCAGGGCTGATCTCCTTCAGCATGGACTGGTTGGATCTCCTTGCAGTCCAAGGGACTCTCAAGAGTCTTCTCTGGCACCACAGTTCAAAAACGTCAATTCTTCATCGCTCAGGTTTCTTCACAGTCCAACTCTCACATCCATACATGACCAATGGAAAAACCATAGCCTTGACTAGACAGACCTTAGTGAGCAAAGTAACGTCTCTGCTTTTGAATAAACTATCTAGCTTGGTCATAACTTTTCTTCCAAGGAGTAAGCATCTTTTAATTTCATGGCTGCAGTTACCATTTGCAGTGATTTTGGAGCCCCCCTAAAAATAAAGTCTGACACTGTTTCCACTGTTTCCCCATCTATTTCCCATGCAGTGATGGGACCAGATGCCATGATCTTCATTTTCTGAATGTTGAGCTTTAAGCCAACTTTTTCACTCTCCACTTTCACTTTCATCAAGAGGCTTTATAGTTCCTCTTCACTTTCTGCCATAAGAGTGGTGTCATCTACATATCTGAGGTGATTGATATTTCTCCCAGCAGTCTTGATTCCAGCTTGTGTTTCTTGCAGTCCAGCATTTCTCATGATGTACTCTGCATAGAAGTTAAATAAGCAGGGTGCCAATATACAGCCTTGACATACTCCTTTTCCTATTTGGAACCAGTCTGTTGTTCCATGTCCAGTTCTAACTGTTGCTTCTTGACCTGCATACAGATTTCTCAAGAGGCAGGTCAGGTGGTCTGGTATTCCCATCTCTTTCGAATTGTCCACAGTTGATTGTGATCCACACAGTCAAAGGCTTTGGCATAGTCAATAAAGCAGAAATAGATGTTTTTCTGGAACTCTCTTGCTTTTTCCATGATCCAGCGGATGTTGGAAATTTGATCTCTGTTCCTCTGCCTTTTCTAAAACCAGCTTGAACATCAAGAAGTTCATGGGTCACATATTGCTGAAGCCTGGCTTGGAGAATTTTGAGCATTATTTTACTAGCGTGTGAGATGAGTGCAATTGTGCAGTAGTTTGAACATTCTTTGGCATTGCCTTTCTTTTGGTTTGGAA
>SJXQ01004927.1:72423-131359 GCA_006408695.1 Aepyceros melampus | reverse complement strand
ATAATCCTAAGGAATGTAGAGGGGGAAAAAAAGTTTGTCCTTTCTTCCTCCTTGAGAATTCCAGACCCCTCTCTCCTTGAACCCCTAGACTTCTTATCAACCTGCCTAGGAAATGACTCTCTCACTGGGGCTTAGGCTCTCTGGAGAGAATCAGAGTATAAATCTCCACAGATGAGGACATCTGGACAGTGTGTACAGCAGAGACATGTCTCCTAATGATTTTCACTCTCTGACCTCTGGGTGAGAATTATTCCACTGGTGACCTCATTCCTAGCTACCAAGTTCCCTCAGCCCTGTCTGCCGAGAAGAAATCTCCTCAGCATGTGCTGACTCAGAGAGCCTCCCTCAGGCACTCTCTGGCACCCAGACCCAGAAGTGGGTGGACTTCTGCTCTGTGAGAAACGCCCCTCAGCAGCTACACTAGCAGGTGGGGCCCTTCTCCAAGGTAAGTTCTAGGCACCCAAAGACCCTTTGCGGACAGGCATTGTTTAAAATATTAGGGCCCCACCTCCACTTCAGTCTTCCTTTTCCTTGTGCTCAGTATAAATCCTCTTACTCTTTTCAAGCCTCACAAAACAAAAATAATGGAAAATATCACTTGAATGGAATTCTGATACAAACCCGTAACACACTGGCTCAGCACGCACATCAGAATCACCACAGCAGACAGTTAACAGGAGCCAGGTTATACCACCCCCTTCCCAGTGCCCAGAGCCATGCCATCACTCCAGGAGTTCTCTTTGTAGGAACTGTGGGGAATCTGAGAAGTGGGCATCTGTCCCTTAATTTCTGTCATTCCACAGCCAGTGAATGGTTGCAGAGGATTAGACGGCCAGGGAATGGTCATATTACATTGGTTGTGGGAGTATAGACGGCCTGGGGTCCTTCCCTTTTGAGTTCCCAATAACAGAGAGTGAAGACAAACTGAGAAACAGGCATGATACAGGTGCCATTGCGATAAAGTTTTCTGGAACACATCCCTGTTCAGGAGAAAAAGGTACATGCCACGTGCACCTAATTAACAGAACAGGTGTCATAGGACTTTTACTCATAACAGAGAAGATCGTCTGCCTGCTTCTGGGCTACACTCCTTACCCCCTTTAAAGAGGAAATCACCTTTCACTGACATTCCACAAGAACTAACCACCCCCTACATCTGTTCCCTGTCCACAAAGGAGTGATGGGAAAAATGAAGAAACTCTTCGTCTCAAGATATGCCGGCAGGCCACCAGGAGATATTGGACAAGATGAAGTAGGTCTAAAGAACTGCTTTTCCACAAAAGGAAGAACAGTTTCAGACATCTTGGGAAACTGAGGCCTATCTTGGTTGAAGTTACATGGATGCCCATCCCTGTCAAAGCCAAGGCAACTGTCACCTGAACTGAGACATCAACTGTAAGCTGGATGGAGTGGAGAAGGTCTGGACTGCAGCAGTTAGAGTAACTTCCTGCCTAGCTCTCAGAGGAAATTTTACTGCAGGTGTGACCACACACAGTCCCATTGAATACTTTTCTACTAAGACTATCTCTCCCCGTGGCCCAATTAGATACAGTATGCCCCAGCCCAAACCCCTCAGAAAGACATGGGGTGGGGGCAAGCTTTGGGTACCTAAGAAACACAGTACGGGGCTAGGTCCTCCTCATGACCCTTCCTTTGGCACCACCAGGAGATCATCCACACTTCCTACACACATGTTTCAGAGTGGCTTATCTTCCTTCTAGAAATAATCAAGACCTGCCTGCTGCCATCCTTTCTCCATACCCAGGGCAATTTCCTTTGATCCACTTCCAATGAACCCTCCTCCCCAGTGCAGTCTCAGGTTTCTTCAGGCCCTTCAGTCTCCCCAGATGTCCTTATGGGTCCAGGGCTCTCTCCTTCCTCAACTTCAGTTCAACCATGTACCCATAGTGAAATGTCACATGTGGACTCAAAGGTCTAAGAAATGGTAGGGAACACAACCCCAGTCTACAGGCTTACCTCCTTCTGAAGCCATTCCCATAAGCTTGGACACGGACCACTGCTGCCCAGTAGCCTCAATGAGAAAGTCAAGACCAAGACCCAGAGAGTGACCTGCTCCAGCAGATGCTCAGCATCCAAGTAAAGGAGGGAAATGTTTGAATTCAAACAGTAGAATGTGGAACTGAAACATTCTGCAGCGGGGGAGGGGCAGAAGGCAGGTGGACCTGGGTGGGGTGAGCAGACATTCCATGAACAGCTCTGGCAGGAAGGCAAGAACCAGAAGTTCCTTCCACGTTACATAGTGGTGACACAATTGATGTCTGCTTCTTTAGGCAATTTATCAATTGTTTCTCAGTTTCACAGCACCAAGGTTGGACTTGATCTTCCACCTATTTCACTTCTTTTTCCATCAGCCTAGTTTTGTGTCCCTCAACTCACTCTGCTTCCTAACTGGATCTTGACTTACTTCAACAGAGACTAGACTTTCAGAACAAGTTCAGAAGAACTTTTAGTCTTATAAACCCTTGGGTATTAATGGCTATATGGAACTGAGAGTTTGAAATTAGGATTGTCTCAGCAGATGCAGGGTGTTTGGTTGCTGTATGTACATCATTTCTAAGGAAGCAGTCCTTGTGCCCCAACCAACATTCAGCAAGACTTTCCTTACTAATGATCCTTTTTGCTGGAAAACACCCATCTATCAAAAAACCATCATGCAGCCCACATGTCTAAGACCAGAATTCACTGTGTTTCTCATAGCATTACATTGTTGTTAAATATTTAGTTTATTATCTTTTAAATGATTTTAGTATAATACTTTAAACAAGTGACACCTTCTCATGGTTCAAAATCAAGTTGTAAGAAATGGAATAGGCAGTGACATAGTTCCACTTCTTTCCCTACTTCAATTCAATCTTTCTTTCCCAGAGAAAACCAGAGTTATCTGTTTCATTAAAATCTTTCCAGAGATGTGTTTTGCAACTAAAAACAAATGTAATTGATATTCACTTAAAAAAATGTCTCCAGCTTTTTTTTCTGGTTGAAAATTCATATATGTTCCAATATATCCAAGTATATTTTCAATGATTGTTTTTGTATTTTGTATTAAGCTCCTCTGTTTCTGGACTTAATTCCTAGAACAAGAATTTCTACAGTCTTTTAAATTTCAAATTACCTAAAAAGGTAGGATGGCCAGATCAAGCAAATAAAAATAACAAGTGCCTAAATGAATTTTTGATTTTTGAATTTTGTATAAACAACAGAATAGTTTTTAGTCTAGTTGTGCCATACGCAATATTTTTGACATAGTTTTGTGCAAATTTTCCCTCATTATCTGATATTTGCATTTAACAAAATCTGTATTTTATCTGGCAGTACTACCAAAAAAGTGTAACACAGTAAGCTATTATTCATCATTCTTATGAGAAAGAGAGGCTTCCCTTGTGACTCAGACAGTAAAGAATCTGCCTGCCATGCAGGAGACTCAGTTTCGATCCCTGGGTCAGGAAGATCCCCTAGGGAAGGAAATGGCAATCCACTCCAGTATTCTTGCCTAGAGAATTCCTGGACAGAGGAGCCTGGTAGGAACAGTCCATGGGGCTGCAAAGAGTCGGACACGACTGAGCGACTACAGTTTACACTATGAGAAAGAGAACTGGGAGTAAAGAGACTGAAGTGTGCTTCTTGGGTCCAACACAAAACACAACTGCAAACACACAAAATCTGCAGACTCTGGATGAAATGGATTTGGAAGAGCCATCACATGGCATTGAAAGTTTAGGCTTAGTAGGACTAAGGACAGAAATAAGGAACGAGAAGGTAAAAACTCTTCTCTTTCCTTGTGTTTAAAGCACTAAATATCCCAGAGCACTGGTTTTTCTAGATGTTAAAAATCTATTACCCATGAAATGAACGTGCGCCTTGAGAAAAATGCCAAAAGTTTATCTAGCAACGTCCAATCCCCATTCACACAAATCCACTTCCATCTAAATCCTAGCCTGCAAATCCTGCTTATAAGCTTGTGAATTTCCTGTCTGCATTACATACCCTTGCTCTTTAGAACCTAGGCTCATCATTGGATATGGACCTACCTGCCTGGAAATAATAGGAGCATCTCTTTTTAAAATAATTGCCTGATTATCATTTTCATATTTAGAATCAATGTCAGTTTATCACTGTCAAAATGATATGAAAGAATATTCACCTTTTGTGAGATGAAAGGATTTTAGGAATCTTGTCAAGGGATATGAAGGGTGAAAACTTCAGAGGACTTCAACCAGGTCTCTTGGGAGACAACAGTTACTCCTTGCAATAGCAGGGATTGTTGGGGTATTGGGGAAAGAAAGAGAGGTTTAGAAGGACAGTTCCATATGGTAAAAAAGACTCCTGTTGGTGCTTATGAAGTTCAGCGCCTTGCAAGGAAAAATGGGCTCAAAAGAAGGTGAGAAGATGAGGTGAGAGTATTTAAAGTAATATCATGGTGAACTTTTATATCAAGAAACTCCTGTTGGGGACTGAAAAAATAACTTGGAAACATGGCTCAGTACTTGGACTTTTATCATGAAGGAAAACATAAATGATATTCAGCCAATGCTAGACTTGATGCTAGAGGGATGGTGGGGCAGAATACAAGAAAGGAAAGCTTTCTTGATGCTTTCTCCCCTTGTTCACTCCTTCAACCACTTACAAGATTCTCACTCATAACTCTGATAATGTGAATGAGGCCTCTCAGGGCCACTGATACAAAAATTGCATTATGTAAAATTATCTGATCTCAATTCTGCAATCATTTTTGTACTACTTCAAAATACTACACCCCAGAGACAGATATAATCAAATCAGCCCAAATATGATTTGGGAAGACCAGACAAGGAAGGAAGTATCTAAAATTCCTTTAAATCATGATCTCCAACTATTCCTGCAGAGACGCTGGGAGCAGGCATTGATCACAGAGAAAAAGTATCTCTGGACATGGATCACAAGCATCAGAAGACAGTTCATCTTCCATACCACTATAGAACATTAAAGACAGGAAGAGCTACAATGTTTATGTCTTGTGGAGTTTTCAAGACTGTGCACTTGGAAGCTCTTAGCACAGTTAAATATGAGGGAACTTCAGAAGATTTCCATTGAGTGAGAAATGCTCTAATCTGCAATTGACCAGAAAGAGGATTTGCTGATTGAGGTTTCTTTGGCAAGCATTACACAGTCAGGTCAATAAGTTGATTACTATTTATTTTTTTATTGCCAACTGAAATTTTGCAATATATTACCAAAAAAAGGGGAGAGTAAAATTGTTCCCATAGTATTAATACCTGTTGTGAATCAGATTGTCATCTTACTCAGGGTTACAACAAAAACTTTACAAAGGAAACACTCAATATTTACTGAAAAAAACTCCATGTATTAAATACACTACAAAAAAATATTCTAGTAGAGTATATGCATTTGGAAGAACTCTAGGAATGGAATCAGGAGAAAGCATCTTAACAGTGTTCCCAGGTCTGAAACTCTTTGCTAGAATTGTTCTTTAACAGAAACGTCCAGCTTGCTAGGAAAAAGACCTACTGGCTTTTGACAGGCATAAACAAGAAGCAAGGAACTGCAGTCTGAAGGTCATGAAAGCATTTGCTCCAATTTGAGGATATTGTGATAAGGATGGAGCTCTCCAAAACTCTTTGCATCTAAGCCCAAGGACTTCACGTGTGCAATTTAAAAATCACAAGTGCTCATCTCACGAGAGCTGGTTTTAAGAGAGTACCACAAAGTTGCCCGCAAGAGACATAGCCAGCAAGGAGATAAGCTCCTCAGGATACCCTGACCCTCCATTTCTCTCCTCTCCAGCAGGGACTTAAAAGCACAGTTTCCCACAAGTCCTGTGCTTGCAAGCACAGGACTCTAGGGGCTCTAGGGCACTCGAAGGGCGGTAGTCTGGTGGCTCTTCTAAGGGTCTGTTGAGGCCGTCTGCTCAGGAAAACAGGCGCGCACGCGCGAGCTTGGAGGGCGGGGCCCCAACGGCTGCCTCAGCCGCGGCCGGACCTCTGAAGGCCGCCTCCGGAGTCTACATGGAGGTAAGGGATGAGGGACGCTTCAACCTGCGGGTGTCACTCTCTGACTGCTGTTCACTCTGTCGGATATTTATGCCTTTGTCTATCTAGGGGCGACTCCCCACAAGTGGATTCATAGCCCTATAGAGCTCAGTTCCCTTTGCTGTGTTTACACTAGGGTTATTGGCCACGCGGGAGCGGGCTGCAAGAACGGTTCAGTGACGGCGGGCTAAAGTTGTGGGATGAATAGTGTGTGAGAGCCGTTAAACAGGTGCCATTCTGTCCACGTGTTCTGAAGAGTACGAAAGCTAGACGGAAGTTCTTCCGATTTGAAAGCCCTCATCAGGATCCTAAGAACTAGCACAGGTTACAGGAAAATGAGTGGAAAGTGAGTGAAACCATAGTTTCACTGATGTCTTCATTTTTAACGTAAAGACATCAATCGATTGTTCAATTGATTTGGACACAAATGTTCAAACCGCACTCTTTTGTCCATGATAGAAGAAACTTTGCTGAATGTAGTAATAAACATTGATTCATAGTCTGATGTCAATTCAGTATTGATTTGCAAGCATAGGTGGGGTTCGTGTATAATCAGTTGGTTGGTGGGAATCTGATATGTAATCAAATGTGTGGGTTGGTTTTGTTTGTGAATATTTGTGTTTAAGGGGAAGTTATGTATTTGTGAGAATGTGTAAGGTAAATCTTTGAAGGGTAATGAGATTTAACAGAGACGTACTCAAGGAGTTAGTGGTTGCTGCTTCTGCTGCTAAGTTGCTTCAGTCGTGTCCGACTCTTTGCAACTCCATGGACTGCAGTCTACGAGGTTCCTCTGTCCATGAGATTTTCCAGGCAAGAGTACTGGAGTGGGGTGCCGTCGCCTTCTCTGTAGTTAGTGGTTAGGTGTTTGTAATTTGGTATTTGGGGAATACTTTTACATGTGTCTTTTTCAGCCATGAATTTGGGAATTTCTGTGTGTCTCATGATGGATTTGCATAAGGACAGTGTTAGGAAAAGAACTGGTGTGTCTTAGTTTGGGTATACTATCTGTTTTGTGTATTTGGTGAATGTAGGATGATCATTTGTGTATTCAGGATATCATTTGTGCAATGTGTATGTTGTAGGGCTTATGTGGTTTGTGTGTCTGTATTTCAGGAGCTGTGTATGTATCTTTTGCTGTGTAGGGGGAAGTCTGTGGCTATTTTATGGAACTGATAGATGTAGGTGTGTTGTGCTTGTATAATACTGTATTATGCAGGATGGAAGAGTTAATTCTGTGTGAGAGTTTGGGAATGTGGGGTTACACATATGCAGGTAGTGTGGGATGTGTATTTGAAACAGAGAGTATATGTAGTTATGTGTTTGCTTATTTTTAGTGCAGTGGGTAATTGTTCTATTTGGAGCTTGTGGAGAGTTGTATGTAAAGTAAGTGTGTGTGTGTATTGAAGGGCATGGCCATTTGGAGAAATATCTGCTAGTGCTATATATTTGTATTTTTCTATAGGGACCTCTTAGGCTTATATATTTTGAGAAGTGAGTATATATGTATCTGATGAGAAGCTGAGGTTCCAGGTTTATACACAGGAGTTGGAGAATTGCACTTATATGTATTAGGAATATGTGACATGGTTATTTGTTAGTATTTGCAGATGTATGCGGAGAAGGCAATGGCACCCCACTCCAATACTCTTGCCTGGAAAATCCCATGGATGGAGGAGCCTGGTGGGCTGCAGTCCATGGGGTTGCTAAGAGTTGGACACGACTGAGCGACTTCACTTTCCCTTTTCACTTTTATGCACTGGAGAAGGAAATGGCAACCCACTCAAGTGTTCTTGCCTGGAGAATCGCAGGGACGGGGGAGCCTGGTGGGCTGCCGTCTCAAGGATCGCACAGAGTCGGACACGACTGAAGCGACTTAGCAGCAGCAGCAGCAGCAGATGTATGAGCTGGCTCCTACTAGCTAGGGATCATTTGGTATGTTGAAGTTATTTCATAGATGGTTTCCTGGAGATACATTTATGTATGTTACTTGTCAATAGTAATTTGTGTGTATGTCATCAAAAGGTGTATGAATTATCAAAGTTTGTTCATGAGGTATGGAGTTGTTAAGAGTATTCTAAGTGCATTTCTTTGGAAACTGCTAGGGTTCCTTATGATTATACAGTGGAAGTAGAAATAGATTTAAGGGCCTAGATCTGATAGACAGAGTGCCTGATGAACTATGGATGGAGGTTTGTGACATTGTACAGGAGACAGGGATCAAGACCATCCCCGTGGCAAAGAAATGCAAAAAAAGCAAAATGGCTGTCTGAGGAGGCCTTACAAACAGCTGTGAAAAGAAGAGAAGTGAAAAGCAAAGGAGAAAAGGAAAGATATAAGCATCTGAATGCAGAGTTCCAAAGAATAGCAAGGAGACATAAGAAAGCCTTCCTCAGCAATCAATGCAAAGAAATAGAGGAAAACAACAGAATGGGAAAGACTAGAGATCTCTTCAAGAAAATTAGAGATACCAAGGGAACATTTCATGCAAAGATGGGCTCGATAAAGGACAGAAATTGTATACCAACATCTGCTGGATCATGGAAAAGGCAAGAGAGTTCCAGAAAAACATCTATTTCTGCTCTCTTGACTATGCCAAAGCCTTTGACTGTGTGGATCACAATAAACTGTGGAAAATTCTGAAAGAGATGGGAATAGCAGACCACCTGACCTGCCTCTTGAGAAACCTATATACAGGTCAGGAAGCAATAGTTAGAACTGGACATGGAACAACAGACTGGTTCCAACTAGGAAAAGGAGTCCTTCAAGGCTGTATATTGTCACCCTTCTTATTTAACTTCTATGCAGAGTACATCATGAGAAACGCTGGGCTGAAAGAAGCACAAGCTGGAATCAAGATTGCCGGGAGAAATATCAATAACCTCAGATATGCAGATGACACCTCCCTTATGGCAGAAAGTGAAGAGGAGCTAAAAAACCTCTTGATGAAAGTGAAAGAGGAGAGTGAAAAAGTTGGCTTAAAGCTCAACAGTCGCAAAGAGTCGGACACGACTGAGCAACTGAACTGAACTGAACTGAGAGTCTTTATACATATGTTTGGTAGTAGATAGTAAGAGGTGTTCTGTGTATATTAGCATGAGGGTATATATATTTATATAGTGTCCTTTGTTTATATGTTTGTGGAACAGTGGTGAGGTTGTATTCTGGAGAGGTAGTGTTTGAGGGGAATCTCTATGTTCAGACGTTGGGTATATTTGCACATCTGTGTACATAGCTGTGTGAGAATTGCATTTGTATATTGGTGAGGTGAAGTCGCTCAGTCGTGTCCGATTCTTTGCGACCCCATGGACTGTAGCCCACCAGGCTCCTCAGTCCATGGAATTTTCCAGGCAAGAGTACTGGAGTGGGTTGCCATTTCCTCTCCAGAGGATCTTCCCAACCCAGGGATCGAACCCGGGTCTCCCGCACTGCAGGCAGACGCTTTAACCTCTGAGCCACTGAAGCCATTTGTATATTAGAGAACAGAAATTGTCGGTGTTTTTGTGTTTTGTGTGTGTGTTAGCATTTGGGATGGTGGCTCAGAGTTAAAGCGTCTGCCTCCAATGCGGGAGACCTGGGTTCGATCCCTGGGTTGGGAAGACCCCCTGGAGAAGGAAATGGCAATCCACTCCAGTATTCTTGCCTGGAGAATCCCATGGACAGAGAAGCCTAGTACATTACAGTTCACGGGGTCGCAAAGAGTCGGACACGACTGAGCGACTTCACCTTCACCTTCACTCATGAGTAATTTATGGATGTGAGTATTTGTGATTTGTGAGTATAGGAGGCTTAGCGTCCTGTTTGTGTTTATTTCAAAATATAATGCCTGAAGAATTTAGCAGTGTTGCTTGCTTGTGTGTTCTCAGTACTGGCAAGTTGGACTTAGTTCAGTTCAGTTCATTTGCTAAGTCGTGTCTGACTCTTTGCGACCCCATGAATCGCAGCACGCCGGGCCTCCCTGTCCATCACCAGCTCCTGGAGTTCACTCAGACTCATGTCCATTGAGTCAGTGATGCCATCCACCCATCTCATCCTCTGTCATCCCCTTCTCCTCCTTCCCCCAATCCCTCCCAGCATCAGGTCTTATCCAATGAGTCAACTCTTCGCATGAGGTGGCCAAAGTACTGGAGTTTCAGCTTCAGCATCATTCTCTCCAAAGAAATCCCAGGGCTGATCTCCTTCAGAATGGACTGGTTGGATCTCCTTGCAGTCCAAGGGACTCTCAAGAGTCTTCTCCAACACCACAGTTCAAAAGCATCAATTCTTTGGCGCTCAGCTTTCTTCACAGCCCAACTCTCACATCCATACATGACCACTGGGAAAACCATAGCCTTGACTAGACTGACCTTTGTTGGCAAAGTAATGTCTCTGCTTTTGAATATGCTATCTAGGTTGGTCATAACTTTTCTTCCAAGGAGTAAGCGTCTTTTAATTTCATAGCTGCAATCACCATCTGCAGTGGTTTTGGAGCCCCCAAAAATGAAGTCTGACACTGTTTCCATTGTTTCCCCATCTATTTCCCATGAAGTGTTGGGACCAGATGCCATGATCTTCGTTTTCTGAATGCGAGCTTTAAGCCAACTTTTCACTCTCCTCTTTCACTTTCATCAAGAGGCTTTTGAGTTCCTCTTCACTTTCTGCCAAAAGGGTGGTGTCGTTTGCATATCTGAGGTTACTGATATTTCTCCTGGCAGTCTTGATTCCAGCTTGTGCTTCTTCCAGCCCCGCGTTTCTCATGATGTACTCCTCATATAGGTTACATATAGTTAACTCTGTAACATGGGTTTGAGTCGCATGGGTCCGTTCCTAGTGGATGTTTTTTTCAGGAAACACTGTAGTACTGCTACATGATCCATGGGTATTCCCAGTCCCCAGGTTGCTCAAGGTTCAGCTGTATTCGATAAGGGTAGGCTGTTTGTGGCTGTGTGTATCTGAGTCCCTGGGGCTGTGAGCTAAGTATTCTGGCAGATGTGAGAGTTCAGGAGATGGTGTAGGTTACGTGTATGTTCCGAAATCTGGAGTATGTGTATTTCAGGGCTATGAACTGCATGTGGGTCTTTTGGGAGTTGCTCATGAAACAGTTGTGTACCTCATGAGCCTATGTGTATACATGTACAGTGTGTACATATGAGTGGTATATTGGTTGCACATGTGTGTGTTCGGGCCCATGTTGTGTGTGTATATGTATATAGTTATAAGAGTGGTGAGAGAGTCATTTCCTAGGCAGGTTGATAAGAAGTCTAGGGGTCCCCAAGGAGAGAGGGGTCTGGAATTCTCAAGGAGGAAGAAAGGACAAACATTTTTTCCTTCTCTACATTCCTTAGGATTATATAACAATGTATTCTGCCTGAGGACAGTCTCTGGATTAAACCTTCTGGCTAATTCTGTTATCTTAAAATGTAAATTATGGGAGTAGGTCTGGTGAGATCTTTACACCCTCCAGACATTCTTTGGATTTACTGGAGAGTATATAACTTCATTGCTAACACTAACAAGCGGGTACTCTTCCTACCCCCTTCTGATGCCTATGTCAGAAGCTTTCTCTATCTCCTTTATACTTTAATAAAACTTTGCTACACAAAAGCTCTGGTGATCAAGCTTCGTCTCTGGCCCCGGATTGAATTCTTCTCCTCAGGAGGCCAAGAATCCCGGCGTCGTAATTCAACAACAACCTTTCAGTGGCATGTGAATAGTCAGTGTGAGTAGGTTTTCATCTATAAAAATTTAGGTAGTAAGAGGTGGTCTCTGTGTATATTTTTTCAAGATGAGAGTAGATATGTACATGTGTGTTCAGAATATATGTGTATGGATATACATCCATACACATATATATGAATATGTATGTTGTGTCCTTTTGCTTATATATCTGTGGTGGGAGTTGAGGGGCCTACTCTGGGTATAAGTGGATCATGTGCACATACTCATATGAAAAGATTTGGGATGTGTTGAAACTGGTTCATACTAGCTTGGGATAGTCAATGGTGCATATCTCCTCCCAGTTCTGTGTTCAGTGATGTCAACTAGGTAGCTTGAAACTGATCATGCTGGGAATATTTATACCATGTAGACACCACAAATGAAGTCTTTCCTACCTTTCTCAGAGAGGTTTTTATTAAGCATTTACCAGCATACCACTGATGTGTGTGTTTAGATGTATGTATGTATGATGCAAGAATATTTAGGCATCAGTGGGAATGTATGGGACACTTTCATGGTTGTGAGTGGGGCTTCTGGGGTTGTAAGTGTGAATGAATCCTTGTCATTCTGAATCATTGCATTGTTCCTATCAGATTAGTCAAAGAATTCCTGTAAATGTTGGGGATTCCCAGCAGAAATCATGCAGAAGGACAGAGGGTACTTTAGACAGGTGGACACTCCTTCAGCATTTGTATGGTCCTAGCATCTGGGCCCCTAGAAGGGTGGGTCTGGTGGGCAGATGGTCTTGTAGAGGAGAAGCTTCACAGGTGCATTGTTGGTGTGACAGGCAGCAGTCAAAAGTCATAGGGCTTCCTGGATAAGAAGTCAGATAACCAAGTGCTCTCCCAGGAAAACCCCCTGAAAGTTGGTTGGACAACTCCGAGTATTGCTGGCTCTTCTGTGACACAGGTGATGGCAAGCACACCCTCCACACTGGGTCTAGGTGTTGAAAATCTACAAAGCCATGTATCCCTTACCCCAACTGCTCCAGGGTGATGGGGACTATTATCAGGCTGGTCAGCTGTATCACTAGGTCTCAACCAACCTAGCTCCATGGAAACCTAAGTTCTCAGGGTAAGGCAGGACCTCTAGGGATCAAAGAGCTGACAAGGATGGCGGTGAGGAGACTTTGTCCCTGAGGGACAGTTGAGGACTGAGACCTGCAGAGACTGGGGAGTCCCACTCTGAGGAGATATGGCTCTGATATTGCCAAATCCTTTAGTCATGTTCTCTGGTCTTTTCTGAAGGCTGAAGATGCTTCTAGCAGTGGGAAGCTCATCTCAGTTTCATGTTTCTCTGATAGGATAATGTGACTTTTTTTTTTTTTTTAAGTATTCCACAGCAAGCTGCAGAGTCATCAGATGGAGCCATGTGATCAGTGTGGCCACCAGCTGACCCCATAGTCACATTCTGCCTCCCTCCTAAGAATTTCTGCACCTTCTTAATGGTGAGTCTTCTGGCCTTTTCTCCCTCATTGTGAATCCTCCTGCCAACAAAACATGCTGTGAACTTTAATAAAAGGATAACTCAGCTGTAACTGGAGTCTGGAAGGCCTGTAGAGGGAGCTACCATCATCAAATACCCTAGCAGGAAGAGGTCATTACTGATCTCAGCAGGAAAACTGATACCTTGCAATCCCAAACAGGAAGTGCAGCTACATTACTACCTCAGCTGGAGGAGGGAAGATTTCCTTTTTGGCCAACAACAAACTCAGCTAATAGAAAATTTTGCCATCAGAAGCCATTGTCACCTGAACTTTTACTTTGCCCCACTGGAACTTTCATCGCTTCTTTTCCTTGTCCTACCGTCCTTATTTTAAGAGCATTCCACGATGTGCAGCTCCTTGGAGTATCTCCTTATCTTCCACATGAGATGCCGCCTGATTCATGAATCATTTACTAGAGTCAGTATGTTACAAATTCAGAGTAAATCTTCAATTTACTCAGTTAAATATTGTTTTTTTAATATATTAGTGGCAGTGATGGAATCTGAAAGGAATGTCTAATGATATTTGGGGACAAGGAGAAACACGTGTGATGTCTAGAAACCCTTTGAATTCACTGTCTTTCTTGCCATTCCTGGAGGTTGTTGGTAAGCTCCTCTTGGTTTGAGCTCCATTCTCTTTGCATCTGTGCTCCCAGTCTGATCGGCTTTCCTTTACAGGGCAGGTCAGCTTGGCTGGTAGGGGATTCTGCCTGAGGCCAAACCCCTAGCCTTTCAGATCAGAATTGCCAGGGCACAGTAATATCTCTTGGTTATTGCCAATCTATTTTTGAGTAGTAAATCCTAGCCCCTAATTTTGTTGCCTGGGAAATGATGACAATTTAATCTGTACTTTCCCATCTGTTAGGAATCAGCATTGGCCCCCAGATTCCATGCTGGGAACTATTGGTGACAGCCATAGTTCTCCTTTTTGTTTGGAATTAGTCTGTAGTCCCAATTCCTTGGAATTTGCTAGTTTGACCATTCCCCCAGTTCCAACATTCCCTGGGAATTGGTGGTGGTGCAGGCCAGATCTTCTTTTGGCCGAGACACAGTAGCATCTCTTGGTTACTGCTGATATATTAAGGCCCAGGTGTATTTGCCTTGTTTGGGGTTGACAAAGGCTAGGTAAGGAAATGGGAGCCCTTATCTCAATCCATTATGCTACCTTCCGGCACACTTGCTTATTTTATATTTAAGAACTGTAGTCCTGGAGGCTGTAGAGACCTAGAAGGATGGCAAAATTTTAGTGATATTGGTCTAGAATTACAGTGGCCATTGTGGGGAGTGTTCCAATCAGACAAGATTGTTCATTTAAGGAAAACACTAGAGCAAGGGATCCCATTTGGACAAGGAGAATGAGATGCCTACTTTAATGGGTATGTGAAAACTTACAAGTCTTCAAGATTCCAAAATATCTTCATTTAAAAACTCAGTACAAAAAGCTAATGAAAAATTAAAGAGATAAAGTTACCTAAACAGAAGATCATAGGACAGCTACGACTGTAGACTCAAGTCCTACTGTTCCACCATATCCTTTTCCAATCCCTGGTGGCTCAGATGTTAAAGAATTCGCCTGCAATGTGGGAGACCTGGGGTCAATCCCTGGGTCAGACAGATCCCCTGGAGAAGGCAATGGCAACCCACTCCACTATCCTTGTCTGGGAGAATCCCATGGACAGAGGAGCCTGGTGGGATACAGTCCATGGGGTCACAAAGGGTCAAACATGACTGAGTGACTGATTCAATGTTTTACTAACTTTTTGACTGAACTACTTTTCTATCCCAAAGAGAATATTCAACAATTGCTATTTAAAATAAAACTAACTGAGGTTGCAGGCAAACCTCCTCAGATGTCTTCTCTCCCTTGGTTAAAGACTAAACTGAGAGCTCTAGGCAAAGAATTCTCTAAACCTAAGGAGGAACCCCAAAAGTTTTTGAAGAGTTTGGAGTCATTTTCAGGGCCAGATTGCTAGATCTTTCTCAGCTTGTACACATGTTGGTCCTGTCCCTCTCATTCCATGGCCAGACTCACTTCCTGTGGCTGCAAGTAACACTTCCTAATAGAGGGAGGGGGTCCAGGTTCTTCCTGTAGCTTTCCCGTGCTTTAAACAACAAGCATGGTGTACCCAGATTAGAACTGCAGTATGTAAGGAAGAAAGTTCAGGCCCTCTTCTCTGGGAACAGCCCGGAAACCTAACCAGAAAGACTATTTCTGAACAGCTCACAAGTCTCTTTGTGCCCTCCCCCACTACTACCATGGGCTTCCCTAGTGGCTCAAATGGTAAAGAATCTGCCTGCAATGCAGGAGACTTGGGTTCAATTCCTGGATTGAGAAGATCCCTTGGAGAAGGAAATGGCAACCCACTCCAGTATTCTTGCCTGGAGAATCCCATGGACAGAGGAGCCTGGCAGGCTACAGTCCATGGGGTTGCAAAGAGTCGGGCATGACTGAGCTACTAACATTTTCACTTTCCACTACTACCTGCAAAGCCAAGAGATCAAGCACCCCTAGTTCAGTTGTGAACTGGATATATTCTAATACCCTGCATATGTACCTGTGTCCATGTTTACGATGGAGCTATGTGTTTACTGTCTATTTCCTCCAAATACTGTAAATCTATAAGAGTGGTCTTTGCCATGTTCATTGATGCCTGATGAATAATTGAATGAAGAAATGATGATGGTTGTCATAGTTTGAATGTTTTGGAAAACAGAATCAGAGAGTTTAGGGAACAGGATATTTACTAAGCAACACGTGTGAGGAGTAGAAACAGAAAGGATTGGACAGAGGGGCTGTTGAACAGTGACTCAAACTCCAGAACAGCTTCACACATGGGACCTGAGAAGCCAGACTATCTCTTCAGAGAGGTCGTCAGTTGGAAGGAGTGGGCCAGGTATTTCTAACTCTGCCACCATCAGTCCATCAGATATGAACTTTCCTGGAAGGGGAATGACTGTTAGGCAAGGCAGCTCTCTAGTTCAGCAGTCCCTGAAGGAACTGGGAGCTGACACTGCCTCCCAACTATACTCTCATCAACTCAGGACACAAGGCCTTCCTTGAAGAGAAATCCAGGTGGCCCATGTCCATGTCACCAAATTCATCCCCTTTACAGCTCGCAGCTGTTTCTTTACAGGGATTCTCAGTGTGGTTGTGTCTTTGCTGCTGCTGCTGCTAAGTCGCTTCAGTCATGTCGGACTCTGTGCAACCCCATAGACAGCAGCCCACCAGGCCCTTCCGTCCCTGGGATTCTCCATGCAAGAGTACTGGAGTGAGTTGCCATGGCCTTCTCCAGTTGTGTCTTTAGGGTGGTGGAAATTGTATGTGTGTGTCGGGGCTGTGTCTGCGTGCATAAACATGGTTTGTATGTGTGAAGTCAGGGAGTGTGGAGGGTCATGCTTATGTTGGAGGGAAGTTGGAATGGCCCCTTGAATGTTGGGGTGAAGTGTGTTCACAGGGCGATATCTGGTGTGTTACATTAAGAATACGTAGATTATGACCTGCTGAGTGAGGAGGCACAGCCCCACAAGGAACTGGCAGGCAGCTCCCTCAGCATCCGAGCTCCCATGTTCAGGAAATGAAAACCCTAAGTGTTGTTTTGCTTGAAGGCATAGTTTCAGTACACACACACAAAGGAAGTAAAGTCATAAGAGTTATTAGTGTCAGACCCTGGAACTGGGGGATAGTGGGAGTGGGTTGGGTGAGGAGCTGGGAAAAGGCAATCCTCTGCCCAGGTTATGAGCCAGCAAGAGGTAGAAAGCAGGGTAGCATGCATCTATTAATTATTAGGTGTTTGGAGTGGAGGTCACTAAACTTTGGTGGGCTCAACTGTAAGTGGCTACTTTAAAAGGTGTCCCAGGAAAAGTAAAACTGAACTTGGAGCAAGAATTCTAAGCTCAGGGTATAAAAAACGTTATGAGACTCAGAACATAACCTTGGTTTTCCGAAACTCAAAGGCACAGCAGAAAGCAGCCTGGCAATTGTAGCACCATCTCACACTGAAGCGGCAAGTGTTATATACAGTAAGCAAGCAAAGAGGCCTTGGGGTAGACATATAGTTAGCTCTGCAAAATACTACTTGAAGTGGTCATCAGCAGGGTAATTAGATAAGCAAACATGCAATGCAGCAACCAAGTCCCAATGCATGTCTCCCTTGATGTTATCTTGGCTAAAGTGGAAGTTGGTGGGGGCAGCATTCAAGATGAAGTTGTGTCTAGTCATATCATGGGCTGGGGTGTTGTCATAGCATGAATCCTTATGTCCCAATCCATCCATGTTGTCTTCTCTCAGACTGTTATGTCCTGCACTTTTGTGGGCTGAAGCCTTGCATCTCCAGTGTTGTCTCAGGTGAAGGGAGCCATCTCTGAGGCTCCCAACATAATGGTTCTGCCAGGGAGCCTCTGAGGAGGGGAACTGTGTGGCCAACGGGCCTAATAGGGCCCTGATTCGGGTACGCTTGCACTGTCGGGAGTGAACTCCAGAGTGCATGTAGCTTTTCAAGTTAGAGTTTTCATCTTTTCTAGATATGTGCCCAGGAGTGGATTGCACGATCATATGGTTTTACTCTATTTTAGGTTATTAAGGAACTGTCATACTGTTCTCTATAGTGGCTCCAACAATTTACATTCCCTACCAATAGTGTAGGAGGGTTCCCTCCTCTTCATACCTTCTCCAGTGTTTATTATTTGTAGACTTTTTGTTGGTAACAATTCTGACCAGTGTGAAGTTATTGAAGCTCTGATTTTCATTTTTTCTAATAATTAGGAAAGACTAGAGATCTCTTCAAGAAAATTAGAGATACCAAGGGAACATTTCATGCAAAGATGGGCTCGATAAAGGACAGAAATCATATGGACCTAACAGAAGCAGAAGATATTAAGAAGAGATGGCAAGAATACACAGAAGAACTGTACAAAAAAGATATTCATGACCCAGATAATCACGATGGTGTGATCACTCACCTAGAGCCAGACATCCTGGAATGTGAAGTCAAGTGGACCTTAGAAAGCATCACTATGAACAAAGCTAGTGGAGGTGATGGAATTCCAGTGGAGCTATTTCAGATCCTGAAAGATGATGCTATGAAAGTGCTACACTCAATATGCCAGCAAATTTGGAAAACTCAGCAGTGGCCGCAGGACTGGAAAAGGTCAGTTTTCATTCCAATCCCAAAGAAAGGCAATGCCAAAGAATGCTCAAACTACCACACAATTGCACTCATCTCACATGCTAGTAAAGTAATGCTCAAAATTCTCCAAGCCAGGCTTCAGCTATACGTGAACTGTGAACTCCCTGATGTTCAAGCTGGTTTTAGAAAAGGCAGAGGAACCAGAGATCAAATTGCCAACATCTGCTGGATCATGGAAAAAGCAAGAGAGTTCCAGAAAAACATCTATTTCTGCTTTATTGACTATGCCAAAGCCTTTGACTGTGTGGATCACAATAAANTGCTCAAACTACCACACAATTGCACTCATCTCACATGCTAGTAAAGTAATGCTCAAAATTCTCCAAGCCAGGCTTCAGCTATACGTGAACTGTGAACTCCCTGATGTTCAAGCTGGTTTTAGAAAAGGCAGAGGAACCAGAGATCAAATTGCCAACATCTGCTGGATCATGGAAAAAGCAAGAGAGTTCCAGAAAAACATCTATTTCTGCTCTCTTGACTATGCCAAAGCCTTTGACTGTGTGGATCACAATAAACTGTGGAAAATTCTGGAAGAGATGGGAATGCTAGACCACCTGACTTGCCTCTTGAGAAACCTATATGCAGGTCAGGAAGCAACAGTTAGAAGTGGACATGGAACAACAGACTGGTTCCAACTAGGAAAAGGAGTCAGTCAAGGCTGTATATTGTCACCCTTCTTATGTAACTTCTATGCAGAGTACATCATGAGAAACACTGGGCTGGAAGAAACACAAGCTGGAATCAAGATTGCTGGGAGAAATATCCATAACCTCAGATATGCAGATGACACCACCCTTATGGTAGAAAGTGAAGAGGAACTAAAAAGCCTCTTGATGAAAGTGAAAGTGGAGAGTGAAAAAGTTGGCTTAAAGCTCAACATTCAGAAAACGAAGATCATGGCATCTGGCCCCATCACTTCACGGGAAATAGATGGGGAAACAGTGGAAACAATGTCAGACTTCATTTTTTTGGGCTCCAAAACCACTGCAGATGGTGATTGCAGCCATGAAATTAAATGACACTCCTTGGAAGGAAAGTTATGACCAACCTAGATAGCATATTCAAAAGCAGAGACATTACTTTGCCAACAAAGGTCCGTCTAGTCAAGGCTATGATTTTTCCAGTGGTCATGTATGGATGTGACAGTTGGACTGTGAAGAAAGCTGAGCACTGAAGAACTGATGCTTTTGAGCTGTGGTGTTGGAGAAGACTCTTGAGAGTCCCTTGGACTGCAAGGAGATCCAACCAGTCCATTCTGAAGGAGATCAGCCCTGGGTGTTCTTTGGAAGGAATGATGCTAAAGCTGAAACTCCAGTACTTTGGCCACCTCATGCGAAGTGTTGACTCATTGGAAAAGACTCTGATGCTGGGAGGGATTGGGGGCAGGAGGAGAAGGGGATGACAGATGATGAGATGGCTGGATGGCATCACAGACTCAATGGACGTGAGTCTGAGTGAACTCCGGGAGTTGGTGATGGACAGGGAGGCCTGGCGTGCTGTGATTCATGGGGTCGCAAGGAGTCGGACACGACTGAGCGACTGAACTGAACTGAATAATTAGCTATGTTGAACATATTTTCATGTGCTTGTTGGTCATCTGTATGTCTTCTTTGGAGAAATGACCATTTAGGTCCTCTGCTCATCTTTTGATTTGGTTGCCTTTTTTATAAGCTGTTTGTATATTTTGAAAATTAAGCCCTTGTTGGTTGTATCATTCCGAGATATTTTCTCCCAACTATGGATTGTCTTTGCATGTTGCTTATGGTTTCCTTTGTTGTGCAAATTCTTGTGATTTTGATTAGGTCCCATTTGTTTTAATTTTGCTTTTATCTCTTATGCCTTGGAGAATGACCTGAGAAAATATTGCTACAATTTATGTCAAAGAATGTTTTGCTTATATTCCCTTCTAGAAGTATTATGGTTTCATGTATTATATTTAAGGCTTTAGGACATTTTGAGTTTATTTCTGTGTATGTTGTGAGCGAGTGTCCATTGATTTGCTTGTGACTGTCCAGCTTTTCCAGTACCATTTGCAGAAGAGATGGTCTTTGGTTCATTGCATATTCTTGCCTCTTTTGTCAAAGATTAATTGACTGTGGGATATGGGGTTATTTCTGGGCTGTGCATTCTGTTCTGCTGATTCGTATGTCTATTTTTCTGCCAATATCACACTCTTGATGAATGTAGCTTTGTTGTATTGTCTGAAATGTAGGAGCATTATGCCTCTAGCTTTGTTCTTTTTCTGAGTCTTTGTGGGTCCTTATAAATTTTAGGATTGTTTATTTTTGTTGTCTATTCGCTAAGTCCTGTCCAGGCACTGTAGCCCATCAGGCTCTTCTGTCCATGGGACTCTCTAGGCAAGAATACTGGAGTGGATTGCCATTTCCTTCTCCAGGGGATCTTCCCAACCCAGGAATCAAACCTGCATCTCCTGCATTGGTGGGCAGATTCTGTACCACTGAGCCATCATGGAAGCCCAGGATTAGTCATTGCAGTTCTGTAAAAAAAAAAAAAAACAAACCAAGATATTGTGGGTAATTTGATAGGGATTGCATTAAATCTCCAGATTGTTTTGGAATGCATTACCATTTCAACAATATTAATTCTTCTAACCACATAGCATAGGATATCTTTCCATTTCCTTCAATAATCTTAATTTGCCTTTGTCATTGTTTTTATAGTTCTCAGTGTGTAAATCTTTCATGTCCTTGTCAGGTTGATTTCTAGGCATTTTATTTTTTTGACATAATTTTAAACAGAATTTTTTTTTTTTTACTTTTCTAATATTTCATTATTAGTGTAAAGAAATCCAGCAGATTTCTGCATGTTAACCTTGTAGCCTGCTAGGGCTTCCCTGGTGGCTCAGAGGTTAAAGCGTCTGCCTGCAATGCAGGAGACCTGGGTTTGATCCTTGGGTCAGGAAGATCCCCTGGAGAAGGAAATGGCAACCCACTCCAGTATTCTTGCCTGGAGAATCCCATGGA
Source organism: Aepyceros melampus (assembly GCA_006408695.1). NCBI lineage: Eukaryota > Metazoa > Chordata > Mammalia > Artiodactyla > Bovidae > Aepyceros > Aepyceros melampus. The sequence goes on along the minus strand of SJXQ01004927.1, from coordinate 109,963 downwards.
TGGAAGAGCCTGGTGGGCTACAGTCCACAGGGTCGCAAAGAGTCGGACAGGACTGAGCGACTTCACTTTCACCTTCATGAATGCATTTATCAATTCTAATTGTTTTTGTGTGGAGGCTTTAGGGTTTTCTATAGAGTATATGTCATCTGTACATGACAGTTTTATCTCTTCCCTTCCAAAATGGATACCTTTTATTTTTATTTTTTGTCTGATTTCTGTGGATAGGACATTCATTTATATGTTGAATAGAAATAGTGGTAATAGGCATCCTTGACTTGTTCCAGAATTTACTGGGAAAGCTTTCAGCTTTTCACCATTGAGTATTATGTTAGCTGCAGTTTTGTCATAAATAACTTTTATTATGCTGAGATATGTTCCCTCTATATCCACTTTGGTGAGAATTTGTGTCACGGATGGATGTTGAATTTTATCAAATGCTTTTTCTGCATCTGTTTAAATGATCATGTGATTTTTGTTATCTGTTGTGATGTATCAGATTAAATGTTTTGCATATATTGAGCCATCCTTATGACCTTGAGATTTATCAAACTTGATTGTGATATATGATCCTTTTTAAGTGTCGTTGGACTTGGTTTGCTAGTATTTTGTTGAGGATTCTTGCATCTATATTCATAAAAGATATTGGTCTGTAATTTTCTCTTTTGGTAGCATCTTTGTCTGATTTTAATATCAGGATGATGGTAGCTTCAGAGAGTGACTTTGGGAGTTTTCCCTTACCATGTCAGGTTTAGCCTGTTCATAATGGTACTATTTCTATTTTAGCCCAGAGGCATTTGTGGCCATGCTGGGTCACTCTTAGAAGGAATCCCTTATCCATGATATAATAGGGATGTGAGTTTGCCAGAGAAAAATCTTCATCCCATGAGGGCTTCTGTTTGTAGCAAAGCCCACTCAGTTCAGTTCAGTCGCTCAGTCGTGTCCGACTCTTTGTGACCCCATGAGTCACAGCATGCCAGGCCTCCCTGTCCATCACCAACTCCAGGAATTCACTCAGACTCATGTCCATCGAGTCGGTGATACCATCCAGCCATCTCATCCTCTGTCATCCCCTTCTCCTCCTGCCCCCATTCCCTCCCAGAATCAGAGTCTTTTCCAATGAGTCAACTCTTTGCATCAGGTGGCCAAAGTATTGGAGTTTCGCTTAGCATCATTCCTTCCAAAGAAATCTCAGGACTGATCTCCTTTAGAATGCACAGGTTGGATCTCCTTGCAGTCCGAGGGACTCTCAAGAGTCTTCTCCAACACCACAGATCAAAAGCATCAATTCTTCGGCGTTCAGCTTTCTTCACAGTCCAACTCTCACATCCATACATGACCACTGGAAAAATCATAGCCTTGACTAGATGGACCTTTGTTGGCAAAGTAATGTCTCTGCTTTTGAATATGCTATCTAGGTTGGTCATAACTTTCCTTCCAAGGAGTAAGCGTCATTTAATTTCATGGCTGCAATCATCATCTGCAGTGATTTTGGAGCCCCAAAAAATGAAGTCTGACACTGTTTCTACTGTTTCCCCATCTGTTTGCCGTGAAGTGATGGGACCGGATGCCATGATCTTCGTTTTCTGAATGTTGAGCTTTAAGCCAACTTTTTCACTCTCTTCTTTCACTTTCATCAAGAGGCTTTTTATTTCCTCTTCACTTTCTGCCATAAAGGTGGTATCATCTGCATATCTGAGGTTATTGATATTTCTCCCGGCAATCTTGATTCCAGCTTGTGCTTCCTCCAGTCCAGCGTTTCTCATGATGTACTCTGCATAGAAGTTAAATAAGCAGGGTTACAATATACAGCCTTGACGGACTCCTTTTCCTATTTGGAACCAGTCTGTTGTTCCATGTCCAGTTCTAACTGTTGCTTCCTGACCTGCATATAGGTTTCTCAAGAGGCAGGTCAGGTGGTCTGGTATTCCCATCTCTTTCAGAATTTTCCACAGAGCCCCCTAAGTGAGCAGGATTTGATGTGTACGGGGAGTGTTGTAGGTGTGGAGAGCAGCTGTTTGGTCCAGAAGCCCAAGGGCATCTAGGAGGAGCTATGTTAAGTCCAAAGTCCATGCTGATCAGTGCCTCAACCCAGAAGGAGCAGCCGAGGGGAAGGGTTTCATTAATTTTTTTTTCAGATACATTTTATTAAATCAGACCAATCACCCAATTTAAAAATTTACATTGGGATAGCAACCCAGGTTGCACATTCAGGGACTTCTCAGGTGGCACTAGTGGTAAAGAACCTGCCTGCTAATGCAGGAGAGACATCATGCTGTACATTAGCTCCTCAGATCTTATTCCTTCACTTTGTTTCTCATTTTATAATGAAAAATTTGTATCCATTTACCAACCTGTTCTCATTTCCCCCACAACCAGCTGCAGACTACAATTTCTACTCTGTTCTGTGATTTCTTTTTTTTCTTTTAGATTCCACATGTAAGCGATACTGTCAGGCTTATTTCACTTAGCATAATGTTCTCCAAGTTCATTCAGTGTTTTTGAAAATGTCAGGGTTAACTTTTGTTAAGGCTGAATAATATCTCATTTTGTATGTTATGTATGTGTGTGTATCACCTTTCTTTATCTATTTATCTACCACAAACAGGACATTTCTTTCTGTACCATTATTTTGTGATTAATGTTTCAGAGAACATAGAAAAGCACTGATAACTTTCAGATAAAAATGTTTGTTTCTTTTTGCTAAATGACCAGAAGTGAAATTGCTGGGTCACATAGTATTCTAATTTTATTTTTTGAAGCATCTCCAGTGTTTTAAATATTGTACCAATTTACATTCTGAACACCAATGCACAAGGTTTGTTAAGTGACGTCAGACCTACCGTGAAGGCCCTGTCAGTGAGTGGATACTCAGGTTCTACAGAAGGCCTGTGAGGTCTGTGTGGGAGGTCTCAAAGACAGCTCTCTGCGTAACGGTTTGAGAGGTCACTGGGAGAGCTTGCTCAGTGTGGGTCTGTGAGAGACCCTTGTGTGGGGTCAGTGTGGCTCTGTGCCAGGCCTCTGTGAGGGGCTAGTGGGGTCCCTATGGGAGATCAGTGTGGGTTTGTCTGGGGTCTCTGTGTGGGGTCACTTTTTATCTGTGGGAGGTCTCTGTGTGGCACTGGGGGTGTCTATGTGTGGGTCAGTGTTGTGGAGTCTGTGGGTTTGTGGGAGATCCCTGTGGGGGGCCCTCCATTGCTGTCCTTTTGCACTTTGGGGCAGCAGAAGGGCACAGGGACTTCTCTGTCAATATCCCTTCTGTGTCACTCCTGCAGACAGGAGACGACGGGGCACCCGGCACTCACCTCTTGGTGCCCCTAAGAGAACCAAGCAGCCAGGCTCAAGGTGCCCGCTCTGTGCCCCAGCCTCCTGAGCTCTGGAGGCCGCTCTGTGCCCTGAGCCCCTCCCTCAGGCCCTGAGCCCCCACGGCTGGGCCCACCCTGGACGATGGGGACCAGAGGAGGGACCAGGCTCCAGGGAGAAACCGCAGCACAAGCAGGCCCGTGCCGCTGCCCTCCCCCACCCCGGTCCTGGTCCTACGTGTTGGGGTTCTGACACGCTGATAGTAGTTGACACTTGCTGTGACGCCAGCATAGTCCCTGGGCCTGCTGAGTCCCATATGTTCCCTAAGAGTCTCCTTGGATCACAGACTGTGAGTCTGTCCCAAGCTCCCAGTCCTGTAAAAGCTGATTATTTACACTGTGGAGAAGTGAAGCTTCCCTGCTCAGAGGCTCTGCTGTCTCTGGGAGCCTGGCCCTCTGTGGAGGAGCTGTAGGTGTTCTCCCTCTGTCTAGGCTCTGGGAGCTGGAATAAGGGGAGACTCTGGGGTGGGGCCATCAGGAACCACCGGGCCTCTAACTTCTTTCCTCTGGGCCTGTAGTTGGTGGTGGGACGCCAGGGATCCCTCGGTCACTGCCCCATCCATGGACACCTCTGCCACCTGCCTCCTTTCCATGCATCCCACCCTAGGGGCACAGCGTCCCACCCTCAAGCAGTGAGGTGCTGCACACAGTGACAGCCCTGCTTCTTCCCCAGGGGAGGCGGGCGCTGTGAACAGGGCTGTCCTCTCCTCTGGGGCAGGGTGGACCAGCCCCGGGGCCTCCGTGCTCTACACTGCACACCCTCAGAGCCGGGAATGTGGTCCTCATCGTCGCCTCTGCTCCAGAGCATGAGAAAGGCAGAGGGAGAGTGATGCTCCTGGTTCATCTTATTCCGCTTCTGTCTGGGAGGGCGGGACTTCCAGGGCAGTGTCATCTATCCCACCGTGACACGAGGACAAGATTTCTCCCACTTCTCACTTGGGGCCAGCACTGCCGCCAAGCTCCCATCCTTATTCTGACAGGAGAAGTTGTCTCTGACACCTTCTGAGCCTGAGGGGAATTTCAGCCTCTGCAACCCAACCACCACCCATAGCCGCACAGGTTCGAAGTAGAGAGAGAGCAGGAGAGGACTGAGTTGGATCCTGAGAAGGAGTGGTCTTTAGGTTTAGTTCACCTTGGCATGTCCTGAATGCTGTTGCTTGTTTCTGTAATGCTGGAATTGTGGAAACTGGGTGCAATGAGGGAATTGGGGTGAGAGTGAGTGTACACACTGGGGTCACCCTCCCTACATGTCCCTGTCCCATCTGGAAGACAAAGCAGGCACCTGAGAAGAGTGAACCCTGACCCCTTCTCTTCCCCCTGGCAGGGTGCAGAGAGGCCACCACTGTTCATGAGAAAAAACATTTATTTCAGGAAACAGTAAACTTTGTGGTAGGAAGAAGCCATTAGCACACAGAGGATGTGCTAACATGAAAGAAAAAAGTTTTTAGCTGCATAGTATGCATTTTTTTCCCGGAGATGAGTTTTTCTACCAAGAAAGCTGACACAGGCATGTTCTGATTGACCAAAAGAGTTTTATTTCTGAAAGAGGCAGTACCTTGGACAGTGGAGAGGATGGCCTGGGACACCTGTCACTCTTGATCCATGATGAAGGTTCTGCCTGGTGGGGGTTGGGGGGAACCTGGCTCCCTGGGTGGGAAGGTCCACCTGCTGTCCCTGGGACTGGTCCAGTTACTCTTTCTACGGTAGCCATGACCCATGGCGTAGCTTGGTCATCCCAGCATGTATATTGCCTCACTCTTAACTTGGTGGAGAGAAAACTCTGGTAGTAGTAACGCAGAACTAATGGGGCCCAGAGTTTTCCTTTGAACCAGTTAAACTCTGAGGCACGAGGTCCACGGTGAAGTGCCATCTTCTCCCTTAGGATCTGTCGACAGCTGTCCCAAGAGCCTGGGCCTCAGCAGTCCTGCTCTCGAGCAGGTCTGGTCGGCCCTCCGTACTGCCAGCCCTTTTTATGCTGTCCCAGTTTGGGCCTCCTGTAAGTCTCCCCGCAGTGGGGACAAACGTCTTGCTCAGGCTCTTATATTGTTGGCTGTTGTCTTGGGGCCTCCTGCTGGCTGTGGCTACTCCCTCCACTCAAGGTCATGGAGCTTCTGGGAATTGGATGAGTCTCCACAGGACAAGGGCTGGAAGCCAGACAGAGATTCCTGAGAAACCAAGATGTTTGGGGCAATGCTGAGTCACTGTCTGAGAAACGTCTCAGTGGCGCCATCTTGAAGGAGCAAGCGGTGACGCAGCCTCGAGCCTGTTTCTGCCGGTCTCTGAACCCTTGGAACTCAGGCTTTACAATACCAGGCCTCAAAGTGTAGATCTTCTGGACCTGAGGCTGTGGACTCTGTTCAACGAGGGGCTTTTATGGGCCTTCGCGACCATGATCTCCTCAGATCCATATTGCAGATTTGGAATTTAATCAGCACACTAGGTTTGAAAGTACTTTTCCAAGCAGGGCCCCCCTCCCTGGAAGATTGGGACCATGTGTCGAGGTCTATGACTGTCATGATAGAGCAGGAGTCTGGGGAGGCCTGCCCCCCAGCTTCTTCCTGTGGTTCATTCCTAGCCAATGCCGGACTTGGGCTGGGCTCCAGGCTGCCTTTGTCAGTCCCCACCACAGACTCACTGTCACAGATTCTGCCCACAGAGTGGTATGAGGGGGCCTGTGAAGGTGGCTTGTCTTCCTGCCCAGTCAGAGGGACTTCTGAGGGCTTATGGATGTCACCAGGTGGGGGTCCTCCCAGGGGCCCCGGGGTTTCTTCACTCACCTATGAGGGGGCAGGAAAGAGACTCTTCAGAGGGGAAACTGCCCTTGTTGTTCTCACTTTCTCTCCCAGATGAGCCTGGAGGGGCTTTTCCAAAATCTTGGTTAACTGGGATTTTGAGTGGTCCCCAGAGTCACGGTGACTTTCAAGGTGCACTCGAGCCTTTTTCAACTTTAAGCTAAGTATGAACTTAAGTAACTCTAGAGGTACACCCCACCTGTATCTCACCTGTGTGTGCTAAGTTGCTTTAATTGTGTCTGACTCTTTGCAACCCCATGGACTGTAGTCCTGCCAGACTCCTCTGTCCATGAGGATTCTCCAAGGAAGAATACTGGAGTGGGTTGCTATTTCCTCCTCCAGGGGGTCTTTCCGGCCCAGGGATTGAACCCGTGTCTTATGTCTCCAGCATTGGCAGGTGGGTTCTTCACCGCTAGGGCCACCTGGAAAGATCATGTGAAACCTTATTATATGTGCTTCCAACTCTTGTTGAATATAAGGATTTGAGGACAAGAGATTCATGGGAGGTGTTCATAGAGGTTTCTCCACCCTGAGAGGAGTCTGGATTTTCTGTTTCCTCATGAACATTTGAGTCTCCAGGAAAGTCTAATATATGGATTTCAGCAAGCTTCCTACAGTGGACTTTCTACAGGGAACCAACCCTCTGGATCTCTTGTGCCTTCCTGCCCATAAGAACTCCTGAGACTTCTTCTGGATGCTTTCTGCCTGGACACAGCTCTCTTTTTGACTCAGGGTGCCAACTAGACAGGCCTGAAATGGCATAGCTTGAACACACAAGTCCTGAGATGGCTGGTCTCCAAGGGGAGTGTGGAGATGAGCTGCATGGAATGGTACCCAGTGGGAGTGCCATGGAGTCACCCTGAGTGAGACTCAGCATGGAGTCTCATCAGGGGAGCATGGTGGGGAAAGGAAAGAGCAAGTGGCCAAGATGAAATTCTGTCCAGGGGAAGGAAAGTCTCTGGTGTTGGAGAGGCACTCAGGGATTAACATGATTGAAGAGAAACGGAGGTCCCTGAGCCTGAAGAACAGGTGGAGGCCCGAGTTAGAGGCTTGGTCAGAGGAGCTGGGGACATGGTGGGCGGAGCCTCTTCCCTGCATGGCTGATGGGCTCTAGTAGGTGCTGCTTTACACTCTTGCAAGGGGGACTTGACAGGAGTTGATGAAAGCTGCCTTTCTGAAGGAACCTCCCAGGTGGCTGCAGGAGACATGAGGAGCAAGCTGCAACCAGGAGCCTTCAGTTCCAGGAGGGCTGGGCAGGCCAGGCTGGGGTGGGCACTTGCAGCCCACAGCCCTCCCCAGACCCCATGATGACTTTACAATGCTCCTGCTGTCTTTACCCCAGGACTTTATCAATACCCCACCCCCAGGGCTCTCCCTCCCAGCTCAACCCCACGCAGCCTGTACAGGATCTGGGAAGAAGAACCCGCAAGAGAAGGGGAAGATTCTTTACCTTTGCAGAGGTGAAGTCAGGTCCCAGATCTCTTCCAGCTCTTCCTGGTAGTGTCTACAAAGCTAGAAATCAGCAGTCTGGGTCATGGTGGTGAAGGCAGGGGTCTAGGGGTCTTACAGGAGGTTAAGTGCAGTGTCCCTTTAAGGGGACACCATTGGGAGATTGGAGCCTAAGGACACGTGATCTCTGACAGTGATGGTGAAGTTGATGAAAGGGTTTATCATTTACAAAGTGCTTCCATAGCCATTACCCTTTGCTGTCCTTACAACCCTGATATGGAGGAGAGTGGGCAGGGGTCACATTGCCGTTGAATCTTAGCAGAGTGAGACACCTTGTCTCTTTTTATGCAGAGTAATATTCCATTGTATATAAGTACCGCATCTTCTTTATCCATTCATCTGTTCATGAACACCGTTTTTTCCATGACCTGGGTATATAAACAGTGTTGCAGTGAACACTGGGGTACTTGTGTCTTTTTTGAATTATGCTTTTCTTAGGTTATATGTCCAGTAGTGGTATTCCTGAGTCACGTGGTAGTTCTACTTTTAGTTTTTTAAGGTACCTCCATGCTGTTCTCCGAAGTGGCTGTATCACTTTACATTCCCACCAACAGTGCAAAAGGGTTCCCTTTTTTCCCACACCTTCTTCTTCACTTACTATTTGTAGATTTTTTGATGATGGCCAATCTAGAAAAAATGTTACAGATGAATCTATTCCAGGGCAGGGATACAGATGCAGAACTAGAGAATGAGCCATGCGGACACAGAGGGTGGTGAAGGGGAGGGTGGGGTGAACTGGGAGGTTAGGTTTGATGTAAATACACTACCATGTGCAGAATAGATAGTGGGAACATGCGTAGAGCCCAGAGAGCTCAGTTCAATGCTCTGTGGTGACTTAGGTGGGTGTGATGGGGATGGGGTGGGAGAGAGGTCCAAGTGGGAGGGTCTCTATGTATATATACAGCTGATTAACTTCATTGTACAGCAGAAACTAACACAACGTTGTAAAGCAATCATACTCCAATTAAAAAACAGCTGCAACAATTTGTCCATAGTTGGACCTGGAGTCCCACCTCCCAATCTAGGCGCTATTGGTTCAGTGCCGCCCACAGGCTCCTGCTCAGCCACACCCTTTTCCAGGCCCCTGGCAGCTTCATTCTCCACATGGAATCTCAGAAGTATCTGTGTTCTGCTCTTCATCCCAGGCGTCTCCCTGAGGCTTCTGTTTCCTGAGTAAAAGGTACTGCCACTGGCCTCCTCGGGTCCATGGACCTGGGCCCTCCGGGTAGGGAGAGGTGGGGACTAATGCTTGGGGCACACAGGGTTGAATGGCAGAACTCACCTTTCAAAGCTCTGCTTCTTTTCCTGCCCCTGCTTCTTCCCCTCAGCTCCATTTGATGTTGAGAGACAGAAAAAAATGAGGACCTGGGACCAAGTCTCACTCTCCCCTCTCGAGACAAGCATCACTCAGAGGCCATACATAATATGACTTCCTGCATTTTACTAACAGCTCTGTGGGTTTTCCTTCCTTTCACTCATTTTTAAAGAAGATAAAAGTGTTTTCTGTTTTCCTTCTTTGAAGAACATAAAGGATTTTCACTGTGAGATTCACCCTGAATTTCATTTGTTACTGTTCCTCTGCTCAAGAAACACACACATTCTCAGACCTGTGGGTGAATCTGAACTCCATCACGTAGGTCTCTGCTTCCTGAGACCAGGCCCCCCTCCAGCCCCTGTCTGAGGCTCTGGGGGCCTCAGCAGTGCCCTCAGATTAGTCCTGGTCTGAGATACCTGGTCAGGTCTGGTGAAAAGATGCTCAAGGGCCTCTCCTCTGGCTGAGAGTGAATTCAGTATCCAGTCCTCAGACCCTGGTCACTATGTTGGGGATTAGTCCTGGAGCCCTCTGCTACACCTGGTCAACTGGTCTGAGAACTTTGGATAGAAATCCTAGTGTTCACTGTATCCCCTGCCCAGCCTGGTTTGTCCCTAGAGGGATGATGTTCTGTTCTTCCTTGAGAATAGTTATCCTGTTCTTTTCCATCCCAGGAGTCTCTCTAGTTGATTCAGAAAATGGAAATACATATGTAAAATAGATAGTCAATGGAAATTTTCTGTGTGGCTCAGGAAACTCAAACAGGGGCTCTGTGTCAACCTAGAGGGGTGGATGGGGAGGGAGATGGGAGGGAGGTTTACAAGGGAGGGGATATATGTATACCCATGGCTGATTCATGTTGAGCTTTGACAGAAAACAGAAAAATTCGGTAAAGCAATTATTCTTCAATAAAAAAGAAATAAAATTTAAAAAAAAAGAAAATGGAAATAATAATAGAAAAGAAGAGGGAATCATGTGATTGTGAGTCTGGGCCAAGGGTTCCTTACCCTCCTGATCAATAATCACCTGCAAAGTAGAACTGGAGTTCAGCCAAGTTTCAAAAGTGCTTTTCAGAGAACAGAGAGGATTCTCCAAAATCTGAATCACACTGCTGCCTCAGGCAGTTAAGCACAGAGTGTGCACTGGAGACTGAAGTCTGAGATCCCCATCATAGAGCTGTGGTCTGGTCACAATGGGCTCCTGAAGGTGGTGAGGGAGTACTAGAGGAGGGGGCTGGACCACGGCCCCTCCCTAACCATCCAGACCCACAGCTCCATTCATCTCCCTTCTCTGAGCCTTCCTATCCTACCTTTTCATCCTGTTAGAGAGACATAAGTCAAGTTTCAATTAATTCCACTTGGAACTCAGACAATACTTGATTCCTTTAGATCTCCACTTGAGCCCCGTCAGTTGCTCTGAAAAATCTGGAGTTGTCCCTGTAGTTTTGGTTAATCCCAGGAATTTTTATTCCCAGGATGCACTTGACTGTAATTCCAAGTTTCCCACATAGTATGTTCATGCCTTGCATCAACCCAGGCACAGAACTTAAATTTCTCTCATACTTAGCCATGTGAATTTTGAAAACATTAAAGAAAAACTTTAAACTTTATGTTAATCTTAACTGTATTCAGCGATAGGGACTGAAACAATTATTTGAAATTTACAAAGTTATGAAGTATAAAGTTGAAATAGTTAAACCTCACAAATAAATATAAGTAACACTGATACATTTTATATATAAAGTTTTAACAGTAAATCTTAAGAGTTCTCATCACACAAAAAGTTTTTTCTGTTTCTCTAGTTATATGTAACACATTAGGTGAGAATGTTCACTAAACTTTTATTTCATGATGTATGTAGGTCTAATCACCTTAAACTTACACAGTGCTGTATGTCCATTATATCCCAATAAAACAGGAAAAAAAATAAATATACTAAAAAGAAAGAGGCATTATGTCTGGAAACTAGAATAATAATTAAAACAAGCAAAATATTTGGGCAGAGATATCTATGGTAAATTATCTAAAATGTCTAGTGTTCAATAGTAAGTTATAAGACAAAAAGAAGCAGGAAAATGTGTTCATACTAGGGTGGAAATAAATTAGTAAAAATTGTCTTTAAGTATTCTCAGATATATTTTTCAAACTTAGAATTCAAAGCACTTATTTAAGTATGATTAAAGAACCAAAATTGGTCTCCTCCAGCTTATCCCTCTAATTGACTCCAATCATGTTATGTCTCTGGACAAAGCTTGGGCACAGATCTATGTCCTAGCTTCAGTGGCCGCTGCTGATGGATGGGTCCTTGGATTACCTGGCTCAGATAGCCACCAGGATTTGCATTCACTGGTCCCATAGGACAGTAGCAAACAAAGAAGCAGTTTTCACTGGCTGTCCTCCTGGGACTCAGAGCAGAGTGAGCAAATAGAAACACACATCTTTTAGTCTTTTCCTGAAAAGGGTCTGTTTACGTACCTAAAAATTCACTGCAAGTATCACGGTTCTAATTTAGCATCCTTCTATGGGCTGAATGAGAGCCTCCCCAGAATTCCAAGACCCTATGTCCTATCCTTTGCCCTCTTCCTCAAGCCTACTTGAAGTTGCTAGTATCTCTTACAAGAAGCTTGTACATGTAACCCCCAGCTTTTGTGGCTACTGCGCAAGTCACAGGCCACTGGGTTTTTTGACAGCCAATGGGGTTTGCTTTCATAAGTCCCACAGAACTGGAGCAAATGAAGAAGTAGTTCTGAATGGGCACAGGACAGCCCCTCCTTCTTCCTCAAAACTATACAAGCACAGAAGGAACAGGCAAAAATGTCATCTTCCAGTATATCACTGCTGCTAAGTCACTTCAGTCATGTCTGACTCTGTGCAACCCCATAGATGGCAGCCCACCAGGCTCCCTCGTCCCTGGGATTCTCCATGCGAGAACACTGGAGTGGGTTGCCATTTCCTTCTCCAATACATGAAAGTGAAAAGTGAAAGTGAAGTCCCTCAGTTGTGTCCGACTCCTCGCGGCCTCATGGGCTGTAGCCTACCAGGCTCCTCCGCCCATGGGATTGGAAGGGGCTTAACCACATTCTTTGCCAGCTTCCAATCAGCCTACCTCCAGGTCCTGACGTGATCCTCCCCTTTGGGACACTGATGGGCCCTTGAACATCCTCAATGACTGAGAAGTACCATGGACAAAGAGTGTGGCTTAAACAGTCAAAGATTTGAGAGGCAATCAAGAACCCAGGGTGAGCTGATTAATAAGTTTCATCTTCTATGTGAAACCACTCTGTCAAGACTGGGAAAGGTGGCTGTCTTTTCTAATGTTTAAAACCAACAGACAGTGAAGGAAATCAAAGAAACAAAGGACTGTGTTCCAAACACAAAGGTAAGGAAAGAGGGTTCAAGCTAACGGAGTAGAAGGATGTGTGTTCATCTCCCTTCCAGCATGTATCAAGAGTAACAAGTGTCCCAGGCTGTCCACTATCTAAGGCACCGTTTCCTTCAGAAATACATCTCTTCTGGTCAATCAGAACATGCTTGTCACAGATTTCCTGGGAGGAAAATGTCTTCTCCAAGAAAAAAAAAATTTGCATGTCGTGCAGAGAAAGACTTTCTTTCATGTTAACACATCTTCTGTGTCCTAATGACTTCTCCCTACCACAAATTTTGTTTCCTGAAATAAATGTTTTTTCTCATGAGAATTGGTGGTCTGTACCCTGCTGGGGGAAGGGAAGGGAGCAGGGTCCACTCTTCCCAGGTGCCTACTTTGTTTCCCGGATGGGACAGGGCCATGGAGGGAGGCTGTGACCCTAGCGTGGATACTCACCGCCACCCCATTTCCTCACTGCACCTTCAGTTTCCATGATCGCAGCATTACAGAAACAAGCAACAGCATTCAGTACATGTCAAGGTGAACGAAACCTAAAGACCTCCCACTTTTCAGGATCTGACTCAGTCCTCTCTGCCTCCCTCTCCACCTTGAGCTTGTGGGGCTATAGAGCAGAGGGGTTTGCAGAGGCTGAAATTCCCCTCAGACCCCAGAGAGTGTCAGAGACAAGTTCACATGTCAGGATAAGGAGAGTTTAGGGGCAGTGCTGGCCCCAAGTCCAGAGGTGGGAGAAACCTCGTCCCCACATCTTGGTGGGATTAGATGACACTGTCCTGGAAGCCTTTTCTCTCCCTGATGGACAGCTCAGGACAGACAGTGACCTCTGGAGTTCAGCAGAAGGGAGCACAGAGAGCTGAGACCCTGAGGCTGGCTGCTGCCTGGTCCTCTCAGAGGCACTAAGAGATCCCCTAGGCACCTATCCAGAGGAATGAACCAGAACGGACACAAGAAACAAGAAATTGCAAGGCTCTGTGTCCATCTGCTGTGAGGGGCAGAAAGACCAGCAATAGAAGTCTCCCCACTAAGAGTCCCCACACTGACCCCACACACGGACGTCCCACATACCCACTCGAGAAATCCCAGAGACCTCTCTCTCTGAGACCTCCCCCACACACCTCACTGGTGTTCTTTAGGATCTGAGTATCCCCCTACTGACAAGTCCTTCATGGTGGATCTGATGTCAGTTAACCAACTGCAGCACTGCAGAAGACCACTGGCCGTGTCCCGACCTCCTCCCTACCCCTTGTCCAGAACTCTAAGACATGCAGGCATTGTCAGCATGTCCCGAGACGGGTTTCTCTGCTTGGAGAAATGCTCCTGCTTTCTTGTACTTTTGTAAACATTGCCTCTGAACAGAAGAATTATAACTTTCCACGTGCAGACTTGCAAATGTCTTTCCTCCTCAGGTCTGCATTACCTTGAGCTCTGCCACATTGCTTCAGCTCAGTTCAGTCACTCAGTTGTGTCCAGTTCTTTGCGACCCCATGAACCACAGCATGCCAGGCCTCCCTGTCCATCACCAACTCCCGGAGTTCACTCAGACTCACGTCCATCGAGTCAGTGATGCTATCCAGCCATCTCATCCTCTGTCATCCCATTCTCCTCCCGCCCCCAATCCCTCCCAGCATCAGAGTCTTTTCCAATGAGTCAACTCTTTGCATAAGGTGGCCAAAGTACTGGAGTTTCAGCTTTAGCATCATTCCTTCCAAAGAACACCCAGGGCTGATCTCCTTTAGAATGGACTGGTTGGATCTCCTTGCAGTCCAAGGGACTCTCAAGAGTCTTCTCCAACACCACAGTTCAAAATCATCAATTCTTCAGCCAGCACTCATTGCTTTGAGGATCACAAATTTTAAACACCAGTAAAATGCTGTCAACCTCTAATGAGAGAAAGTATAAAAATTTGTCCCATTTTAGTTATCTGCCAGTCAGATGGTGTCAATATCATATTAATTTCATTGTGTACAAGATGAGAACTCAAAATGTCAGGTTTCTTTGAAAACAAGGTAACAAATGGGCACAAGGAATAAACTAGCAAAAAGGCATGTGAAGTGTCACCCATCTCCCAGTGGGCTGTGCAACTAACACATTATTTGTGCATACAGCTTGTGTCAGGTTTGTGGGTTGGTTTTATTTTTAAATGAAACAAGCTAAATATTATGTGAAGTTTTTCAGGTGAATTATATATCGGGCAAGGGAATTTTTTTTTCCTTAAAATCTGGTAATACTCTTAAATGGTGTTATACATATTTCAAAGATATGACAAAGTCCTAATGTCCAGGTAACATAGCTGAAACTGATGAATATTTCAGTTCAATTCAGTTCAGTCGCTCAGTTGTGTCCGACTCTTTGCGACCCCATGAATCGCAGCACACCAGGCCTCCCTGTCTATCACCAACTCCCGGAGTTCACTCAGACTCACGTCCATTGAGTCAATGATGCCATCCAGGCATCTCATCCTCTGTCGTCCCCTTCTCCTCCTGCCCCCAATCCCTCCCAGCATCAGGGTCTTTTCCAATGAGTCAACTCTTCGCATGAGGTGGCCAAAGTACCAGAGCTTCAGCTTTAGCATCATTCTTTCCAAAGAAATCCAGGGCTGATCTCCTTCAGAATGGACTGTTTTGATCTCCTTGCAGTCCAAGGGACTCTCAAGAGTCATCTCCAACACCACAGTTCAAAAGCATCAATTCTTCTGCGCTCAGCCTTCTTCACAGTCCAACTCTCACATTCATACATGACCACAGGAAAAACCATAGCCTTGACTAGACAGACCTTAGTCGGCAAAGTAATGTCTCTGCTTTTGAATATACTATCTAGGTTGGACATAACTTTTCTCCCAAGGAGTAAGCATCTTTTAATTTCATGGCTGCAGTCACCATCTGCAGTGATTTTGGAGCCCCCAAAATAAAGTCTGACACTGTTTCTACTGTTTCCCCATCTATTTCCCATGAAGTGATGGGACCAGATGCCATGATCTTCGTTTTCTGAACGTTGAGCTGTAAGCCAACTTTTTCACTCTCTTCTTTCACTTTCATCAAGAGGCTTTTTAGCTCCTCTTCACTTTCTGCCATAAGGGTGGTGTCTTCTGCATATCTGAGGTTATTGATATTTCTCCAGCAATCTTGACTCCAGCTTGTGTTTCTTCCAGTCCAGCATTTCTCATGATGTACTCTGCATATAAGTTAAATAAGCAAGGTGACAATATACAGCCTTGATGGACTCCTTTTCCTATTTGGAACCAGTCTGTTGTTCCATGTCCAGTTCTAACTCTTGCTTCCTCACCTGCATATAGGTTTCTCAAGAGGCAGGTCAGGTGGTCTGGTATTCCCATCTCTTCCAGAATTTTCCACAGTTTATTGTGATCCACACAGTCAAAGGCTTTGGCATAGTCAAGAAAGCAGAAATAGATGTTTTTCTGGAACTCTCTTGCTTTTTCCATGATCCAGCGGATGTTGGCAATTTGATCTCTGGTTCCTCTGCCTTTTCTAAAACCAGCTTGAACATCTGGAAGTTCACGGTTTACATATTATTGAAGCCTGGCTTGGAGAATTTTGAGCATTACTTTACTAGCGTGTGAGATGAGTGCAATTGTGTGGTAGTTTGAGCACTCTTTGGCATTGTCTTTCTTTGGGATTGGAATGAAAACTGACCTTTTCCAGTCCTGTGGCCACTGCTGAGTTTTCCAGATTTGCTGGCATATTGATGAATATTTAGGAGGAATCATTTTTTAAATAATTGTTTAAAAATGTACAATTTCCAAGACTCAGGTAGGCTCCACTTTGTATTCATTATATCATTCTAGGGCTAAAAGGGGGCTTTGCTGGTAGCTCAGCTGGTAAGGAATCCATCTGCAATGCAGGATATCCCAGTTCAATTCCTGGGTCGGGAAGTTCCCCTGGAGAAGGGACAGGTTACCCACTCCACTCTTCTTGGGCTTCCCTGGTTGCTCAGATGGCAAAGAATCTGCCTGCAATGAGGGAGACCTGGGTTTGAGACCTGGGTTTGATACCTGGGTTGGGAAGATCCGCTGGTGAAGGGAATAGCTACCCCTTCCAGTATTCTTACCTAGAGAATCGCCCTGGACAGAGGAACCTGGTGAGCTACAGTCCATGGGGTAGCAGAGTTGGGCACAACCAACAGCCAAGCACAGGGCTAAAAAAGGACTCTGCTTCAAGTAGTCTGGAGTTTTACAAAAGGTAATTTAATCTAAGCTTGAAATATACACATGGCATAATAAAATGACCAGAAGGGACTTCTTTACATCTGAATTGAAGATGCTGCTAAGTCACTTCAGTCGTGTCCGACTCTGTGCGACCCCATAGACGGCAACCACCAGGCTCCCCCATCCCTGGAATTCTCCAGGCAAGAACACTGGAGTGGGTTGCCATTTCCTTCTCCAATGCATGAAAATGAAAAGTGAAAGGTGAAGTCGCTCAGTTGTGTCTGACTCTTAGCGACCCCATAGACTGCAGCCTACCAGCCTCCTCCATCCATGGGATTTTCCAGGTAAAGTACTGGAGTGGGGTGTCATTGCCTTCTCCGGAATTGAATATAGGGTTACATAAATAAAGAATGTATTAATGTACAAAAAATGTACATCAATCATCAAAAACCTCATATTGTATATTCAGCCCTATCAAAAGGTGGCACTTTAGTGAAACTACTACTACTACTAGACACGCTCAGTCGTGTCCGCCTCTTTGTGACCCCATGGACTGTAGCTTACCAGGCTTCTCCATCCATGGGATTTTCCAGGCAAGGATACTGGAGTGGGTTGCCATTTCCTTCTACATACATATTTTTTGTTGCTCATAAGCAACTACGTTTCCTTGCCTTGTTAAAATTTACTTTAGTGACAGCTGTCGAGTGTTAGTCATTGGCTAAGTCAGATTATCCCTCAGGATGACAGTATCGCAGTCTGTTTCTAAGAGAAACAGCTGATGTGAGGGTTCTTTTGGCCTATTTATTTCAACAAAAATTCTCTTCTTGTTTTTTTTTTTTTATGATTACAAATGTATAGCTAATTTTCTACCATCTTACAATCTTACTGAATCACAACATGATGGAATATGGTTGTGGATGTCCCGTTGTATTATATTATGTGATTTTTTTTTTGTAGTGAAAGTTACGCAGGTAGGTTTCATAACAAAATGGGGCCACTGAGAAAAATTCCATACAGGAAATGCTGTACAAAATGTACTATTCCTTTTTCAAGTTGACTGTCTTAGACTGATTATTATTCAGTACTTTGAATTTAAGTTGAACAAACTGAAAACATAGATAAACATACATAATAGTTTATTGCAATGATGTGTGATTGCATTGTCCTTCATTAGTAATGCATAGTGCAATAAACTGTGTGAAACTGCGATGAACAATGAGCACTAAAGCAACATTCCCGTCAGTCACTGCACCTGCATCTTCATATGTTGTCTCAGATGATTTATGTGTCCAAATTCCACAGCAGAAACTTGCACCTTTACCCTAGATGAAGCAATCAAGGGGATTCTATCTATTTTAAAAATATTGTTGATATTTCCAGACTTTACATTCACCCATATTTTAACAGGATTCACCTACTGTAAATCATATAAATGTTTTATCATCTATATATACAAAACAGAAATGGATATAAAAAATAAAATAATGGAGAACATAACAAAACAAGTCCTTTGTTTTTTACATTTTTCACATGAAAACATATGATTTTTTAAAAAAAATTATTTAATTGGAGGCTAATTATTTTACAGTATTGTAGTGGTTTTTGCCATGCATCAACATGAACCAGCCATGGTGTACATGTGTTCCCCATCCAGAACCCCCTTCCCACCTCCCTCTCCATCCCATCCCCCAGGGTCATCCCAGTGCACCAGCCCTGAGCACCCTGTCTCATGCATCAAAACTGGACTGGTGATCCACCTCACATATGATAATATACACGTTTCAACACTACCCTCTCAAATCATCCCACCCTCACCTTCTCCCACAGAGTCCAAAAGACTGTTCTATACATCTGTGTCTCTTTTGCTGTCTTGCATATAGGGTCATCATTACCATCTTTCTAAAATCCATATATATGCATTAGTATACTGTATTGGTGGTGTTCTTTCTGACTTACTTCACTCTGTATAATAGGCTCCAGTTTCATCCACCTCAGTAGAACTGATTCAAATGCCTTCTTTTAACGGCTGAGTAATATTCCATTGTGTATATGTACCACAGCTTTCTTATCCATTTGTCTGCTGATGGGCATCTAGGTTGCTTCCATGTCCTGGCTATTGTAAACAGTGCTGTGGTGAATATTGGGGTACACGTGTCTCTTTCAATTCTGGTTTCCTTGGTGTGTATGCCTAGCAGTGAAATCGCTGGGTCATATGGCAGTTCTATTTCCAGTTTTTTAAGGAATCTCCACACTGTTCTTCATAGTGGCTGTACTAGTTTGCATTCTCACCAACAGTGTAAGAGGGTTCCTTTTTCTCTACACCTTCGTTTATTAAAACATATGATTTTTAATGCACAGATAAAAGGTTTTCTCCACAATATTCAGTATCTAAAGGAATGTTGGTTTTGAGATTGATTTACATTTAAGACAATTCTCCCTGGTGGCTGAAGACAGTAAAGAATCTGCCTGCAATGTGGGAGAAACAGGTTTGATCCCTGGATCAGGAAGATCCCCAGAGGAGGGTGTGGCAACTCACTCCAGTGTTCTTGCCTGTAGAATCCCATGGACAGAGGAGCCTGGTGGGCTACAGTCCATACAGTTGCAAAGAGTGAAACATGACTGAGGAGACTTAGCATCAGCAGCAGCATCACACTGATTAAAATGAACCAGGAAAAACATGGAAACAAATGCCTTTGCACAGCCAAAGAAGCGGTGAACAAAATGAAAAGGCAGCCTACACAATGAGAGAAAATATTTGCAAACCATCTATCTGATAAGGAGTTGATATCTAAAATATATAAGGAACTGATAAAACTAGCAAAAAGTAGTAATCTGATTTAAAAATGCACAGAAACCTGAATAGTTTCCCAAAGAAGACATACAAATCGTCAAGAGAGACATTAAAGGATGCTCAACATCATTAATTACTATGGAAGTTTGAAAAACTCCAAAGATATCACCTCATACCTATTAGAATAGCTAGGATGAAGTGTTGGCAAGAATATGGAGAAAAGGGAAACTTTGTGCATGTTGGTGCGAATTAAATTGGTACAACAACTATGGAAAACAGTATGGGGGGGGTCCCTCAAAAAAATTAAGTAGAGAACCATCATATGACCCGACAATTCCACTTCTTGGTTTTTCTGGAGACAGTGAA
The DNA here is from genome assembly GCA_006408695.1 of Aepyceros melampus. NCBI lineage: Eukaryota > Metazoa > Chordata > Mammalia > Artiodactyla > Bovidae > Aepyceros > Aepyceros melampus. The sequence continues at coordinate 90,291 of SJXQ01004927.1, read as the reverse complement.
CTCACTCTTCCAAAGAGATATCTGCATCCCCATGTTCATTGCAATAGTATTCACAATTGCTGGGACATTGACAAGTGTCCCTCAACAGATGAATGGATAAAGAAAATGTGATGTGTGTGTATAAATAGATATAGATATAGATAGATAGATAGATAAAATACAGATATTATTAAGCCATGAAAAGAAGAAAATCATGCCATTTGAGGAAACCATCCTAAAAGATGATGCTGGTAAGGTGCTGCATTCATTATGCCAGCAAATTTGGAAAACTCAGCAGTGGCCACAGGACTGGAAAAGGTCAGTTTTCATTCCAATCCCAAAGAAAAGCAATGCCAAACAATGTTCAAACTACTGCACAATTGCACTCATCTCACATGCTAGCAAAGTAATGCTCAAAATTCTCCAATGAAGGCTTCAATGGTACGTGAACTATGAACTTCCAGATGTTCAAGCTGGTTTTAGAAAAGGCAGAGGAACCAGAGATCAAATTGCCAACATCCACTGGATCATAGAAAAAAGAGAATTCCAGAAAAATATCTACTTCTGCCTTATTGATTACACCAAAGCCTTTGACTGTGTGGATCACAACAAACTGTGGAAAATTCTTACAGAGATGGAAATACCAGACCACCTGACTTGCCTCCTGAGAAATCTGTATGCAGCTCAAGAAGTAATAGAAATGGACATGGAAAAACAGACTGGTTCCAAATTGGTAAAGAAGTACGTTAAGGCTGTATATTGTCACCCTGCTTATGAGAGTTGGACCATAAACAAAGCTGAGTGCCGAAGAACTGATGCTTTTGAACTGTAGTGTTGGAGAAGACTCTTGAGAGTCCCTTAGATTGCAAGGAGATCCAACTAGTCAATCCTAAAGGAAATTAGTCCTGAATATTCATTGGAAAGACTATGCTGAAGCTGAAACTCCAATACTTTGGCCACCTGATGCAAAGAACTGACTCACTGGAAAAGACCCTGATGCTGGGCAAGATTGAGGGCAGGAAGAGAAGGGGGTGACAGAGGATGAGGTGGTTGGATGGCATTACCAACTGAATGGACATGAGTTTGAGCAAGCTCCAGGAATGGTGATGGACACGGAAGCCTGGCATGCTGCAGTCTGTGGGGGTCATAGAGTCAGACACAACTGAGCAACTGAACTGAACTGAAGCCATTTGAGACTACTGGATGGACCTTAAAGACATTTTGCTAAATGAAGTAAGTCAGAGAAAGACAAATACTATGAAATGTCACTTATATGCGGAATCTAAAAATGAAACAACACAAAAACAAAAACTGAGCACATAAATTCAATTCAATTCAGTTCAGTTCAGTCACTCAGTCATGTCTGACTCTTTGTGACCCTGTGGACTGGCAGCACACCAGGCTTTCTGTCCTTCACCATTTCCCAGAGCTTGCTCAAACTCATGTTCATTCAGTTGGTGATGACATCCAGCCATCTCATGCTCAGTCCCCTTCTCCTGCCTGCAATATTTCCCAGCATCAGGATAACCCAAGTATTGGAGCTTCAGCTTCAGCATCAATCCTTCCAATGAATATTCAGGACTAATTTCCTTTAGAATTGATTGGTTGGATCTCCTTGCAGCCTAAGGGACTTTCAAGAGTCTTCTCCAACACTACAGTTCAAAAGCATCAGTTTTTCGGGCTCAGCTTTGTTCATGGTCCAACTCTCACATCCATACATGACTATTGGAAAAACCATAGCTTTGACAAGACCAACCTTTGTTGGCAAAGTAATGTCTCTCCTTTTTAGCATGCTGTCTAGGTTGATCATAGCTTTTCTTCCAAGGAGCAAGCGTCTTTTAATTTCATGGCTGCAGTCACCATATCCAGTGATTTTGGAGCCCCTCAAAGTAAAGTCTCTCACTGTTTCCATTGTGTCCCCATCTATTTGCCATGAAGTGATGGGACTGGTGCCATGATCTTTGTTTTTTGAATGTTGAGTTTTAAGCCAACTTTTTCACTCTCTTCTTTCACTTTCATCAAGAGGCTCTTTAGTTCTTCTTTGCTTTCTGCCATAAGAGTGATGTCATCTGCATATCTGAGGTTATTGATATTTCTCCTAGCAGTCTTGATCTCAGCTTGTGCTTCATCCAGCCCAGCATTTCTCATGATGTACTCTGCGTATAAGCTAAATAAGCAGGGTGACAATATACAGCCTTTACGGACTCCTTTCTTGATTTGGAACCAGTCTGTTGTTCCATGTCTTGTTCTAACTGTTGCTTCTTGACCTGCATACAGATTTCTCAGGAGGCAAGTCAGGTGGTCTGGTATTCCCATCTCTTGAAGAATTTTCTACAGTTTGTTGTGATCCACAGTCACAGAACTTGGTGTAATCAGTAAAAGCAAAAATAGATATTTTTCCGGAATTCTCTTGCTTTTTCGATGATCCAGTGGATGTTGGCAGTTTGATCTCTGGTTTCTCTGCCTTTTCTAAATTCAGCTTGACCATCTGGAAGTTCTTGGTTCATGTACTGTTGAAGCCTCGCTTGGGGAATTTTGAGCATTACTTTGCTAGCATGTGAGATGAGTGCAATTGTGTGGTAGTTTGAACATTGTTTGGCATTGCTTTTCCTTGGGATTGGAATGAAAACTGACCTTTTCCAGTCCTGTAACCACTGCTGAATCTTCCAAATTGCTGGCATATTGAGTGCAGCACTTGCACAGCATCATCTTTTAGGATTTGAAATAGATTAACTGGAATTCCATCACCTTTAATAGCTTTGTTCATAGTGATGCTTCCCAAGGCCCACTTGATTTCACATTCCAGGATGTCTGGCTCTAGGTGAATGGTCACACCATCATGGTTATCTGGGTCCTTAAGATATTTTTTGCACATAAATACAGACTATAAAATGGTGGTTGGCAGAGTCAAGAAGTTACAGGAGTGAAATTGGTGAAGGGGATCAGAATGTGCAAACCAGTTATTTAATAATCATGGGCTTGTAATGTTCGGCATGGTGACTATAGTTAATAATACTGTATTGCATATTGGAAAGTTGGTCTTAAAAGTCCTCAGCACAAGAGAAAAATATTGTAGCAAGTATGGGGATGGATATTAACTAGACTTTTATTGTGTTTCAATATACATCAATATGAAGTCATTACGCTGTACATCTGAAACTAGTATGTTATATATCAATTATACCTCAATTAAAAAAAAAACCTAGTACAATTTTCCTCTTAGGAAAAAATGTCTTTTCTTACTTAGGAACATTCCACATTGTTCAGGTTTTCTGCTCTTGACTAAACAAGTCTGGAAGAATTATGCACATGTCTGCTCATAACAAGGTTCAGTTCAGTTCAGTCGCTCAGTCGTGTCCGACTCTTTGTGACCCCATGAATCACAGCACACCAGGCCTCCCTGTCCATCACCAACTCCCGGAGTTCACTCAGACTCATGTCCACTGAGTCCGTGATGCCACCCAGCCATCTCATCCTCGGTCGTCCCCTTCTCCTCCTGCCCCCAATCCCTCCCAGCATCAGGGTCTTTTCCAATGAGTCAACTCTTCGCATGGGGTGGCCAAAGTACTGGAGCTTCAGCTTTAGCATCATTCCTTCCAAAGAAATCCCAGGGTTGATCTTCAGAATGGACTGGTTGGATCTCCTTGCAGTCCAAGGGACTCTCAAGAGTCTTCTCCAACACCACAGTTCAAAAGCATCAATTCTTCTGCGCTCAGCCTTCTTCACAGTCCAACTCTCATATTCATACATGACCACAGGAAAAACCATAGCCTTGACTAGACGGACCTTAGTCGGCAAAGTAATGTCTCTGCTTTTGAATATACTATCTAGGTTGGTCATAACTTTTCTTCCAAGGAGTAAGCGCCTTTTAATTTCATGGCTGCAGTCACCATCTGCAGTGATTTTGGAGCCCAAANCCATACATGACCACAGGAAAAACCATAGCCTTGACTAGATGGACCTTAGTCGGCAAAGTAATGTCTCTGCTTTTGAATATACTATCTAGGTTGGTCATAACTTTTCTTCCAAGGAGTAAGCGTCTTTTAATTTCATGGCTGCAGTCACCATCCGCAGTGACTTTGGAGCCTAGAAAAATAAAGTCTGATACTGTTTCTACTGTTTCCCCATCTATTTCCCATGAAATGATGGGGCCAGATGCCATGATCTTTGTTTTCTGAATGTTGAGCTTTAAGCCAACTTTTTCACTCTCCTCTTTCACTTTCAACAAGAGGCTTTTTAGCTCCTCATCACGAGAAACGCTGGACTGGAAGAAACACAAGCTGGAATCAAGATTGCTGGGAGAAATATCAATAACCTCAGATATTATACTGATAAAATGGGCGAAATCAAAGTATATGGAAAACTGTTTCTTAAAACAGCATTAGTTTGTAAGACATTTTCATCCCAAAGAATTCTGTTTAACAGGCAAAGTATTAACAATCCTTTCCCTCTCCCATCTCTTTGAAAATTTCTCATCTTACTCCATAGGCCAGCAGATACCTTTAGCTGAACAGGTAAAGATCAGATACTCATAAAGGTAATCATAAAGACAAAAAGAGATAACTGTTTTCAGAATTGTCTAAATATAGCCTCCTTATACTCGACTCCTTCACACTGAACTCAAAATTAGGAGGACTGGTAAACTTCAGTACAGATGTTATGTCATTCAAGAGAAAAAATATGAAAAAAAAGAGACCTTAAAATGTATTTCAATATGACTATGAACTCAGTTCATCATATATGAATTATGCTGGGTTAGCAGGTAATTTTAGTTTCTGAAGTTCAAGGTGCTGAATATGAATCTGCTTTCAGTACGCAGTATAGTCTGCCCTGGTTGGCAATATTTAAATTCAAAAGTTGTCTGCTCAGTCTTCTCAACCTCAAATTCTCCTCTGTACGTCCTGTACACATTCAATCTCTTGTCCCTGATTTTGCCTGATTTAGTGAGGAGCACATCTATGTAAAGATGTTGCTCAGTCAGCACTTAGAAAAGGAAGTAAAATTTGTAGCATTGGCTCTGCTGGTAGATAAGCTGTAAGAAAAGATTGCGGTTATTAAAATAAGATAGTGACTGTTGGGTGCCTTTGCCAAGAAGTTTATTATAATAGGATATGGATCTTGTTAATTAACTCAGTAAAAAGTACTAAATCTAGAAGGTTCTTTCTGGAAAATATAGATGAGACAATTTATATGCTCTAAAGTGTGTTATAAAATCGTCACCTTTTCATTCAAAAATGAGTAGTGCCTACTAGGTGCTTGCTGGCAAGCGGAATAAATTGAATATTCAACTGAGGCACCAGGATACAAGATTTAAAATCCAAAGTAAAGGTTTAGGTGTAAAACAATATTTTTAGAGGTTATGTCAAGGTTCAACTACATACTTGAAATGTCTGATTTACTTTGAGGCATAAAATTATCAAGTATGGTTATTGAAATGGCAACCCACTCCAGTATTCTTGCCTGGAAAATCCCATGGAAAGAGGAGCCTGGAGGGCTGTAGCCCATGGGTTACAAAGAATCGGACACAACTGAGTGACTAACATACGTGGATATTGAATGAAAGAAATTTTGAAGATTGACTTTTTTTGGAGCAGTGGTGTTGGGGGTGGGGATGGTGGCATATTTAAAAACCTGTGCTCTCCAGCAGAGCTTGTGTCTTCAGGAGTTGTGTCTCCAGGTACTGTGGGGAGGGATGATGGTGTTAGACATGGTGGAAGTGTCTCAAGGCTGGAGGTTGCCGTTATCTGTCTAAGGCTAAGGCAGATGGGATGGGTTTGGTGTTGTACTGGAAATAACTCCACTCTCTTCCAGTGGGAATCCTGTGCTAGAAATGCCAGCCTCGATCAATTTAAAGGGTGTTTTCCCCTTAAAACATTCTATTAGAAGATAAGGAGATTCTAGCAAAGAGGTACTCTCTCCAGTGACCACCAAATAACCAAAAGTTGCAGAGGAGGAGAGGCGGAGGGAGAATAGTCGGTGGGGGAAGAAAGTGGAGGCTCCCAGCAGGAGCGGGGTCCACAAACCCGTGAAATCATCTATGAAAGAAAAGGTCAACTTTAAACAACATTATGCCTGCTGCTGCTGCTGTAGCTGCTAAGTCGCTTCAGTCGTGTCCGACTCTGTGCGACCCTATAGACGGCAGCCCATCAGGCTCCCTGGTCCCTGGGATACTCCAGGCAAGAATACTGGAGTGGGTTGCCATTTCCTTCTCCAATTCATGAAAGTGGAAAGTGAAAGTGAAGTCTCTCAGTCGTGTCTGACTCTTAGTGACCCCATGGACTGCAGCCTATAAGGCTCCTCTGCCTATGGGATTTTCCAGGCAAGAGTACTGGAGTGGGGTGCCATTGCCTAGAGAATATAAAAACAGTCAAGTTAAACTTTCTGGACAGTTTCTTTTTCTTCTCCTGCACTCAAATTATAAAGGTTACAGGAAGGGTAGATAGTGAGCTGGTTGAGGACATGCAGAGAAAGAGAAAAAAAAAAAAAAGCTTATACCCCCTCCCCAGAAGTCAGCTACCTGCCTAAATCTAGACCTAGCTGATAGAAGGTCCAACTGCAACTCATATTCAAAGTTTTTATTATTGCTTTGGATATATTTTAATTGATAAATGGAAATAATTCTCACTTCAATTTGTCTAAGAGTAAGAAAAAAGCCATAAGTTCTACCAGCGTTTTCATTTAGAGGAAGAGGAATTTTTCCCTAATTGAGGTGTTTAAAGGGAGACGAGGAAATAAGTATAAAGTTTGTATAAAAACATCATTCATGATTACATTAGCTCTTAGAGAAACAAAAGATGTGATGCAGTTCCTGTCCTCAAAGTGTTAAGTCTGCGATATCATATATTTAAGAGAAGACTGATACTAAAATGGGTACAGTGAAGAAGCTTGGAGGGACATTTAACCTATACACAGAGGGATACAAGAACATTTCCCAGGAAGATGCAGCATCAATTGAGTCTTGAAGATGAGATGCTGTGATCTGTGTTCTGGGCAGACAAGCTGCACAGGCAGCATCGATATCTCTTTTTCTAGAGAGAGAACCTTTGCCTAAATGCACTGACCTTCTTGCTCTATTTAGTGGACTGAGCTGGACTCGAGACGCAAAAGGAGCTGTGAAAGTGGTTTCTGCATTGAGTCTGCAAAGGGTGGAGCCCTCTACTCTCTGTTTCCTCTCCTCTCCCCTCCACCTTCACCTGTCTGCACTTCTGGGATGATAATTTCCTTAAGACAGAGGACATTTTTAGCCTAAACTAGAGCATAGAGAGACACGTTACAGATTTGAAGTCCAAGAGACTTCCTCCAGATCTCTCCAGTTAAATCCCCATTCCTTGTCCTCTTCCCCTTTCCCTCACCCTGCTCCCCTCCAACTGCCCCCACCTCCACCAGCACACCAGTTCAAGGTTTTAATTTGGGGGAATGAGGGGTGGGGAAGAGTCTGTTGACTATTTCTGACCCAAGTAAACCATTCTTCTTAACATTTCATTGCTTTGATGGGGTGCACTATTTTGACTTATTTGGAAGTCTAGATTGGCTTTTTACTTATTTTTACATCCATCCATTTATTGTATATATTGTATATCTACAAAACTCCTCCAAGAGGGAAATAAGGTGGACCATAGGAAGGCAGATATTAACAAGCAGTCCCTATGTATTTAAGATTCTTGAGATTTTTTTTCAAGAGGATAGAATAAACTAAAAAGCAGTCCACAAAGAACCACAGGTGCCACATGAACTCCCAGGAATCAAGTTGGAGATAATCTAAAAAATGAAGAAATGACCATTTTACCCCACAGGTCATTATTCTGGCCTTCTCTACTAACTCTGCAGTGAGCAACAAAAATTATGGAGTTCTGATTTTCATTTCTGTGTCTTTGAATTTGAGGAATCACATGAAATAAGACAAGAGGGCTCAGTTTAAGGTCAACACTCTGCTTCTTGGTCTTGGGTCTTTTACTGTCCAGTCAAATGGCTCAATGGAAACCACTCACTCTCTCTGGATCTCCTCTTTGTTTTCTAGAAAGTGCCTTTTCCATTTCAAAATGCTGTTTTTACAGTCTGAGATAGTGATGCACTTTATACTGTCAGATGCCATACCGATGTTAGTTATTTTAAGAAGAGACTTAGTTTTAAATCCTGGATACCACGCAAGCTCTGGAGCATTGGAAATCTTTCACATCGTATAAGCTGTACTTGGCTGGGCAGGTTATTTAATCTCTCCATGCAAATGTTTCTGTGTATGTACAAGGAAAACAGTGACTGTTTTGCAAGATTGTTGTAGGTTTTAGCCAGATTATCCATATGGAGTAATCACTGAGTGCCTGACACTTATAAGTATTCTTTTAAGGCTAATTATTTATTATATTAAAGTAACAATAATTGCCTCTATTTTTGCTGTCCTTCTAGAGTTGCTCCAATTATCTAAGGCTGGAACTGGCAATAGATCCCTGGGAGTTATGTCTAGTTTCTGGATACTGTCCTCTCTCTATCTAGCTGAATGACAGGTAACATTTGGCCAAATAAAGCAACAGAGCCTTGTCTCATTATGCTGTTGTATGGTGGTTGCATACATTTCTACTTTCTGAACTCTGCACATGTGGGCATGATGGCACTCTCATGCTTGATTCCCTCTCTACCTTTTGATGAAGGATCTAGCAGGGATCTCATTAGGCACAGAGATCTAAGATCATTCAAAAGTCAAACAGATATGAGGGTTTGATTCCTCCACTCCAAGAAGGTGGTTAGAACTTTTTTTTTTTTTCTTGGTATATGGTAGCAGCTGTTACTTCTTACCAAGCAGACATGCCCAAGTTGCCAAGTTCCTCTCATTCTGGGTGGCAGGTGCTCTGTTAGTTAGAACACAGGGCTGTGGTTATGCTGAAGTTCCTTACTTATTTATGTATTTACTTGGTTGTACTGGGTCTTAGTTGTGACATGTAGGATCTTTAGATACAGCATGTGAGATCTTTAGTTGAAGTCCTCAAATTTTTAGCTGCATCACATGGGATCCTCAGTGGTGGCATATGGGATCTTCTAGTAGCACAATCAGAGAAAGCAATGGCACCCCACTCCAGTACTCTTGCCTGGAAAGTCCATGGATGGAGGAGCCTGGTGGGCTGCAGTCCATGGGGTCGCTAAGAGTTGGACATGACTGAGTGACTTCACATTCATTTTTCACTTTCATGCATTGGAGAAGGCAATGGAAAGCCACTCCAGTGTTCTTGCCTGGAGAATCCCAGGGACAAGGGAGCCTGGTGGGCTGCTGTCTCTGGGGTCTCACAGAGTCGGATACAACTGAAGCGACTTAGCAGCAGCAGCAGCAGTAGCACATATGGGATCTAGTTCCCTGACCAGGGATTGAACCCAGGCCCCTGCATTGGGAGTACAGGGTATTACCCATTGAACCACCAGGGATCTTTCAGGTTTTGTCCTTCCTACATGCAGGCTGATTCGTGTCAGTCATGTCCAACTCTGTGCGACCCCATGGTCTGTAGCCTGCCAGGCTCCTCTGTCCACGGGATTCTCCAGGCAAGAATACCAGAGTGGGCTGCTACTACCTTCTCCAAACTAGAACCAAAATCAAGTGAAGATTTGGGGAAGGACCAAGAATTAACTTTCTCTTTTCTCTTCACTCAGCTAGCATTTTTGGATTCATTTAGTCTGTAACAAGGGGCTTCCTTGGTGGTTCAGACAATAAAGAATCTGTCTTTACAGAAGACCCAGATTTGATCCCTGGGTCAGGAAGATCCCCTAGAGAAGGAAATGGTAACCCACTCCAGTATTCTTGCCTAGAGAACTCCATTGACAGAATAGCCTGTTAGGCTACAGTCCCTGGGGATGCAAAGAGTTGGACACAACTGAGTGGCACTTTTACTTTCAGTCTATAACAAAAAACAAAGAAACAAACAAAGACTTTGGAATTGATTTCATTCTCATTTATGTAAGTAGTGAAATTATTATTATATTTTTTGATCAATTTGCATAAAATTTACATTTTTACAATATTGAGTTTTATAATTCATGGCTGTGGATTATGCCTATGTCTACTTATATCCACTTTGATTTTCTCAGTAATACTTTCTACTTGCACTTTTTTAAATTTTAAAATATTTTTGATTTATATTGGAATATAGTGGAGAAGGAAATGGCAACCCACTCCAGTATTCTTGCTTGGAGAATCTCATGGACTGAGGAGCCTGGTGGGCTGCAGTCCATGGGGTCACAAAGAGTCGGACACAACTGAGTGACTTTACTTACTTACTTACTTATAGTTGATTAGAGCTTCCCTAGAGGCTTAGCAGTAAAGAGTCACCTGCTAATGCAGCAGACATTGATTCAATCACCTTCATAGATCACAGCTTTGTCATGTTGAAGTGGCTTGAATAACTCAGTGAAGCTATGAGACATGTGCAGGGCCACCCAAGATGGATGGATCATAGTGAAGAGTTCTGAAAAAACATGGTCCACTGGGAAGGAAACAGCAACTCTAATATTCTTGCCTGGAGAACCTCATGAACAGTGAAAGTGAAGTCGCTCAGTCATGTCTGACTCTTTGCGACCCCATGGACTGTAGCCTATCAGGCTCCTCCATCCATGACATTTTCCAGGCAAGCGTACTGAAGCGACTTAGCAGCAGCAGCAACACCCCACTCCAGTACTCTTGCCTGGAAAATCCCATGGACGGAGGAGCCTGGTAGGCTGCAGTCCATAGCGTCACGAAGAGTCCGACACTGAGTGACTTCACTTTCACTTTTGTGCATTGGAGAAGGAAATGGCAACCCACTCCAGTGTTCTTGCCTGGAGAATCCCAGGGACAGGGGAGCCTGTTGGGCTGCCGTCTATGCGGTCGAACAAAGTTGGACACAACTGAAGTGACTTAGCAGCAGCAATAGGTATATAACTCTTTGTTAAAAACTAGCAAGGGGGACACTCTTTATGTCCCTTTTTGACGTCTATGTCAGAAGCTTCACTATCTCTTTTATACTTTAATAAAACTTTGCTACACGAAAAGCTCTGAATGATCAAACCTCGTCTCTGGCCTGGGATTGAATTCCTCTTCTCTGGAGGCCATTAATCCCAGCGTCAAGGTATATAACTCTTTGTTAAAAACTAGCAAGGGGGACACTCTTTATGTCCCTTTTTGACGTCTATGTCAGAAGCTTCACTATCTCTTTTATACTTTAATAAAACTTTGCTACACGAAAAGCTCTGAATGATCAAACCTCGTCTCTGGCCTGGGATTGAATTCCTCTTCTCTGGAGGCCATTAATCCCAGCGTCATTCATGGCTCATAGCATCAACCTTTCAGCTTTCTCAGTAGTCACATATAGATGTGAGTGCTGGTCCATAAAGAAGACTGAGCGCCAAGGCATTGATGCTTTTGAATTGTGGTGCTGGAGAAGTCTCTTGAGGTTCTCTGAGACTGCAAGGAAATCAAAGCAGTCAATCCTAAAGGAAATCAGCTCTAAATATTCATTGGAAGTACTGTTGCTGAAGCTACAGCTCCGATACTTTGGCCACCTGAGGCAAAGAGTCAACTCATTGGCGAAGACTCTGATTGAAGGCAAAAGGAGAAAGGGGTGACAGAGAATGAGATGCTTATGTAGCATCACTGACTCAATAGGCATGAATTTGAGCAAATTCCAGGAGATAGTAGAAGACAGAGTAGCCTGGTGTGCTGCAGTCCATGGGGTAGCAAAGAGTTGGACATAACTTAAGAGATTGACCAGCAACACAGTTGAAGAACAATGTTGTGTTAATTTCAGGTGTATGCAGACTGATTCAGTTATACATATACATATATATAATCTTTTTCAAATTCTTTTCCCATTTATGTTATTGGAGAATATTGAGCAGAGTTCCCTGTGCTATGCAATGAGTCCTTGTTGATTATCAGTTTTAAACACAGTAGTGTTTACATGTCAATACCAAACTTCCAATCTCTCCTTCTCTCCGAAATCCCCCCCCCCTTTATTTGTGGTTGAGATGAAGGCAGTTGACAGCTCTTTATTAGGATACCATGCTTCCAAATCTACCTCCAGAATGCAACAAAAATAGAAAAAAATATATTTTTCTTGTCCTTTGCTAATCGATTAATATTTGCTAATTTTATTGGTTGATAAATATTCAGTGATTCTCCAGAAAGTGTATATCGTTACTGTCCCACATTCCTGTATCTGAAATTCTTGGGGTCAGAGGTGCCTCTGGGTTCTGAGTTTTTAAGATTCAAGAAATGCAATAAAGTACATTTATATTACATAATGTTGTTGGAGGGGTATATAGTAGCATCTGATAATCAAATATGTCCTTATTTCTGTTTACACTTCTGTGAAACATGCACAGTCAAGCTAGGCAGGATGAAATAAAGGCTATGAAGTCTCCCATCAGTTCAGCATATGGGCTTTGCTGCCAAATTTGGNTTTTTTTTTTCTGGCTACACTGAGTGGCTTTTGGGACAATTTGTCAATCAGGATGGAACCCAAACTCCCAGCAGTGACAGCAGTGAGTCCTAATCATTGGACTGCCAGGCAATTCCCTTTTGCACAACTGAAATTCATTTTTGTTTTCTTATTTAGTTTTAAGAGTTCTTTGCGTACTGTAGATATCAGTTCTTTATTAGATATGTGTTTTCCAAATTTTCCTCCAAGTTTATGGCTTATGTTCTCATTCTCATGACAGTGTCTTTCACAGAGAAGAAGTTTTAAATTTTAATGAAGTTCTATAGTTGCCAGGAGAGAAGGATAAGGGAAAGAGATAGTTAGGGAGTTTGGGACCGACATGTACACTCTGCTATATTTAAAATGAATAACCACCAAAGACCTGCTATACAGCACAGGGAACTCTGATCAGTGTTATGTGGCAGCCTGATGGAGGGGATTTGAGGGGAGAATGGATACATGGATATGTATGGCTGAGTCCCTTCACTGTTCACCTGAAACTATCACAGTCATGTTAACTGGCTGGACTCTAATAGGAAACAAAATGTTTAAATTATTTTTAAAAATTTAATGAAGTTCAACTCACCCTTCTTTCTCCCATGGATTATGCCTTTGTTGTTGAATCTATAAGTCATTGCCAAACCCAAGGTCATCTAGATTTTCTCCTATGCTATCTTTTAGAAGTTTTATAGTTTTGCATTTCACATTTAGGTATATGATCCACTCTGAGGCAATTTTTGTGAAGGGTATAATTCTTTGTTTAGATTCTTTGTTTGTTTGCATTACGTGTGGATGTCCCGCTGATCAGCGCCGTTTGTTGAAAAGACTATCTTTTCTCCATTGAATCGCCTTCGCTCCCTTTCCAAAGGTCAGGTGACTATATTTGTGTGGGTCTCTTTATGGGCTCTCCGTTTTGTTCTATTGATCTATTTGTCTATCTTTTCACCAAGTGCATGCTATTTGATTACTGCAGCTTTATAATAAGCCTTAGATCTAGGTGGTATCGCTCCTCCAATTCTGTTGTTCTCCTTAAACCTCACGTTGGTTCTTCTCAGTCTTTTGCCTCTCCATATAAACTTTAGAATTGATTTGCTGATATCTACAAAATAACCTTCTGGTGCTTTGATTGAGATTGTGTTGAACGTAATCATTCTATACATTTTTGGTGGGTCTCTACCTATCTCTACCTAGCAGTAGAATTGCTGAATTGTGGAGAAAGCATATGTTAAGCTTTCATTCAGTTTATGTTCAGTTTTCCAAAACCCGTTTTGCAAATTCACATACCAACCAGAAGTAGGTGGGAGTTTAAGTTGCTCTGTATCCTTGCAGTATTTAATGTTTTTCCCTTTAGCTGTTTTGGTAGGTGTATAATGATATCACATTAAAATTACAGTTTGCATTTCCTGGTGACTAATGAAGTCGAGAACTTTTCAGATATTTATTGGCTATCCTCTTTTGTTGAGTTTCTGTTTAAGTCTTTTGTTCATTATTTCTACAAAATATTCTTTTCCTTATCGATTTGAAGGTTTTTTTCCTGTTCACAATGTGTGTCCTTTGTTGAGTGTGTATTGCAAATGCTCCCTCCAATGTGTAGGTTCTATTTTTAATCTGCTAATAATGTCTCTTTGATGAATAGGAGTCTTCATTTTAATATTTTCCAACTGAAGTCATTTTTTCTTTTATTACCAAAGTTTTTGTGTCTTGTTTAGGAAATCTTTGCCTCCTTCAAAAACTGATGTTGAGAGCAAAATTTAGTCATCAGAATGGGGCTGTGTGTAATGGTAAATTTATTTATTCATACACCTATTCGTGCCATAAATATTTATTTCCTGGTATATTTATATAATGGAATACCATACAGTAGTTTAAGTGACAGCTGCTTGTATTAACAAGAATGTATCTCAAAAGCATTATGCTGAATGAAAAGAGTCACAGAAGCATGGAGAATATATGATTATAGTAATGTAGAGTAGAATAAATAGTTGAAATAAAAAAAATAGTTTTATTTATTTATTTGGCTGAGTCGTGGCACACAGGAACTTTGATCTTTGTTTTGACATTCAAACTCTTAGCTGTGGCTTGTGGGTTCTAGCTCCCTGACCAGGAATCGAACCCAGAGCCCCCAGCGTTGGAACCACAGTCTGAGCCTCTGAACCACCAGGGAAGTCCCAGACTAATAGGCAAAATTAAACAATATGTTGTGTAGAAACTCATATGATTGTGGTGTATCCTTCAAGAAAAACGAAGGAATTGTTGACGTAAAAGTCAGGTGTACAAATACCTCTTAGAGGCTGCAGAGGGGTGTGGTCAGGGAGAGCACACAAGTTCAGTTCAGTTCAGTCGCGCAGTCGTGTCCGACTCTTTGCGACCCCGTGAATCGCAGCACGCCAGGCCTCCCTGTCCACCACCAACTCCCAGAGCTCACTCAGACTCACGTCCATTGAGTCCATGATGCCATCCAGCCATCTCATCCTCGGTTGTCCCTTTCTCCTCCTGCCCCCAATCCCTCCCAGCATCAGGGTCTTTTCCAATGAGTCAACTCTTCGCATAAGGTGGCCAAAGTACTGGCGCTTCAGTTTTAGCATCATTCCTTCCAAAGAAATCCCAGGGTTGATCTCCCTCAGAATGGACTGGTTGGATCTCCTTGCAGTCCAAGGGACTCTCAAGAGTCTTCTCCAACACCACAGTTCAAAAGCATCAATTCTTCTGCGCTCAGCCTTCTTCACAGTCCAACTCTCACATCCATACATGACCACAGGAAAAACCATAGCCTTGACTAGACGGACCTTAGTCGGCAAAGTAATGTCTCTGCTTTTGAATATACTATCTAGGTTGGTCATAACTTTTCTTCCAAGGAGTAAGCGCCTTTTAATTTCATGGCTGCAGTCACCATCTCAGTGATTTTGGAGCCCAAAAAAACAAAGTCTGACACTGTTTCTACTGTTTCCCCATCTATTTCCCATGAAGTGATGGGGCCAGATGCCATGATCTTCGTTTTCTGAATGTTGAGCTTTAAGCCAACTTTTTCACTCTCCTCTCTCACTTTCAACAAGAGGCTTTTTAGCTCCTCCTCACTTTCTGCCATAAGGGTGGTGTCATCTGCATATCCGAGGTTATTGATATTTCTCCCAGCAATCTTGATTCCAGCTTGTGTTTCTTCCAGTCCAGCATTTCTCATGATGTACTCTGCATAGAAGGTAAATAAGCAGGGTGACAATATACAGCCTTGACATACTCCTTTTCCTATTTGGAACCAGTCTGTTGTTCCATGTCCAGTTCTAACTGTTGCTTCCTGACTTGCATACAGATTTCTCAAGAGGCAGGTCAGGTGGTCTGGTATTCCCATCTCTTTCAGAATTTTCCACAGTTTACTGTGATCCACACAGTCAAAGGCTTTGGCATAGTCAATAAAGCACACAAGGACTTCTGATATTCTCATGAAGCTCTGTATCCTAAGTTGGTTGGTGGCTCCAGATGTTTATTTCATTACTTTTGTAACTGTACAATCCATGCACTGTTTTGAATGTAAGATATAATCACAGTAATAAAAGAGAAAACAAAAGATGAGCATGTAGATTGAAGGGACACACTCAGTCTTATGCAGAATAGATACAAATATGTCCTCACACAGACGTATCAGGGAGAACCACAGAATATCAGCAGCCTAGCATCACCAGAAAGACAGGTACCTCAAAACAAGGATACTTTGACTGACAGCGGGCGTAGCAGATGCCAGCAGCTACCTAACGACATCTCCAGACTGCTGAGGGAAAAGAATTCCTTACTCACAGGTTATTCCCAAGATCTAAGGTGCAATAAAAGCAGCTTTTGGCTCTGTCTCTTCACTCTTTCTGGGGATATTTCTCCACTGTTCTCCAGTAGCATACTGGGCACCTACCAACCTGGGGAGTTCATCTTCAGTGTCCTATCTTTCTGCCTTTTCATTCTGTTCATGGAGTTCTCAAGGCAAGAATACTGAAGTGGTTTGCCATTCCCTTCTCCAGTGGACCACATTTTGTCAAACTCTCCACCATGACCTGTCCATCTTGGGTGGCCCTACACAGCATGGCTCATAGTTTCATTGAGTTAGACAAGTCCATGTCATCAGATTGGTTAGTTTGCTGTGGTTGTGGTTTTCAGTCTGTCTGCCCTCTGATGGAGAAAAAGAGGCTTATGGAAGCTTCCTGCTGGGATAGACTGACTGAGGGAGAGACTGGGTCTTGTTCTGATGGACGGGGCCATGCTCAGTAAATCTTTAATCCAATTTTCTGTTGATGCGTGGGGCTGTGTTCCCTCCCTGCTCTTTACCTGGGAGCCATCTGCCTGCAATGCAGGAGACCCGGGTTCGATCCCTGGGTCGGGAAGGTCCCCTGAAGAAGGAAATGGCAACCCACTCCAGTACTCTTGCCTAGAAAATTCCATGGACAGAGGTGCCTTGTAGGCTACAGTCCATGGGGTCGCAAAGAGTCGAACACGACTGAGCGACTTCACTCACTCACTCAAACTGTCGGGGAGGTAATGCAGATAATGGTGATCTCCCTCAAAAGATCCCTGCATGCACTGTCACACTCAGTGCCCCCAACCCTGCAGCGGCCCACCACCATCCCACGCCTCCACCCGAGACTCTGGGACACCCACAGGCAAGTCCAGGACAGTCTCCTGTGGGGTCACTGCTCCTTTCCCCTGGGTTCTGGTGCACAAGGTTCTGCTGTGCCTCCAAGAGTCTATTTCCCAGTCCTGTGTAAGTTCTGGAAAGGAAGAAAGGAAGCTTCGAAGAGAAGGCTGAACTTGATGAAGGAGGCACTCTTTGACCAGAGAACAAGTAGCAAGGGTACTTTAGGCAGAAAGTACCACTGCTTCTGTAAAGGCATACAGATGGATAATAACTTTAAAAACTCAGAAATGAAAGTCACCCAATAGCTTTAGAAAATAAGGTCAACATTGCAGCACTGTTTATAATAGCCAGGACATGGAAACAACCTAGATGTCTATCAGCAGATGAATGGATAAGAAAGCTGTGGTACATATACACAATGGAGTATTACTCAGCTATTAAAAAGAATACATTTGAATCAGTTCTAATGAGGTGGATGACGCTGGAGCCGATTATACAGAGTGAAGTAAGCCAGAAAGAAAAACACCAATACAGTATACTTACACATATATATGGAATTTAGAATGATGGTAATGATAAACCTGTACGCAAGACAGCAAAAGAGACACAAATGTATAGAACGGCCTTTTGGACTCTGTAGGAGAGGGAGAGGGTGGGATGGGTTGGCAGAGTGGCAGTGTAACATGTGTGATATCATAAGTGAAATGAATCGCCAGTCCAGGTTTGATGCAGGATGCAGGATGCTTGGGACTGATGCACGGGGATAATCCAGAGAGAGGGTGTGGGGCGGGAGGGGGGAGGTGGGGGTCGGGATTGGGAGTTCATGTACACTCGTGGCTG
>SJXQ01004927.1:0-56045 GCA_006408695.1 Aepyceros melampus | reverse complement strand
TGTGCTCCAAAATCACTGCAGATGGTGATTACAGCCATGAAATTAAAAGATGCTTACTCCTTGGAAGGAAAGTTATGACCAACTTAGATAGCATATTCAAAAGCAGAGACATTACTTGACCGACTAAGGTCCGTCTAGTCAAAGCTATGATACAGTGGTCATGTATGGATGGAGAGTTGGACTGTGAAGAAAGCTGAGTGCCAAAGAATTGATGCTTCTCTAAAATTTTATTTTACTTTATTTTACTCTACAATACTGTATTGGTTTTTCCATACATCAACATGAATCCACCACGGCTGTACATGAACTATGGTGTGAAGACTCTTGAGAGTCCCTTGGACTGCAAGGAAATCCAATCAGTCCATTCTAAAGGAGATCAGTCCTGGGTGTTCTTTGGAAGGACTGATGCTAAATCTGAAACTCCAGTACTTTGGCCACCTCATATGAAGAGTTGACTCACTGGAAAAGACCCTGATGCTGGGAGGGATTGGGGGCAGTAGGAGAAGGGGATGACAGAGGATGAGATGGCTGGATGGCATCACCGATTCAATGGACATGGGTTTGGGTGAACTCCGGGAGTTGGTGATGGACAGGGAGGCCTGGTGTGCTGTAATTCATGGGGTCACAATGAGTCGGACATGACTGAGTGATTGAGCTGAACTGAACTGAACTGATGTGGTGTTTTCTCAACTTTATTGTCATCTTTATAATAATTTTTGAATCTGTAATAATAGTATTATTATTTTAATTTTCAAGAGGGATTGGGGGCAGTAGGAGAAGGGGATGACAGAGGATGAGATGGCTGGATGGCATCACCGATTCAATGGACATGGGTTTGGGTGAACTCCGGGAGTTGGTGATGGACAGGGAGGCCTGGCGTGCTGTAATTCATGGGGTCACAATGAGTCGGACATGACTGAGTGATTGAGCTGAACTGAACTGAACTGATGTGGTGTTTTCTCAACTTTATTGTCATCTTTATAATAATTTTTGAATCTGTAATAATAGTATTATTATTTTAATTTTCAAAGGTCTTTTATTATCATCTAAATGCTTCTTTTGAAAAATAAGCTGTTTTTACGTTAGGGGTAAAATATTTTCCTCTTTCTCTGAGTTTATTAAATATAATTTTTCTTACTGTTTTTTATCTTTTTTCTTCTGTTCTTGTTCTTCCTCCCATATTAGGAAGTTTTGTCAAATATTTACTGATCTTTTGTTTACTGAGGCATCTCAGTGTCTATAATAGTTCATTTTATGGAATGAATAGATGGTCGTTTGGCAGTCTTTCTTATTTCTAAAGCAGATATTGAAAATCTATTATGAATGCCTATGACCTTGGGTAGAACTTGTCAGCCTCTCAGTTTTACTGTGGAGTGGTTCCAGGGAGAGAGCTGGACCATTTTGTTTAATAACCTTCAAACATGAGTATGAAGAGAAAAAAACAGACTTTTTCTCTTGGGCCTATTCCTAAAATTTTTCTCTAATCTCTGCCTGGATGGTAGGTGAGGATAGGTAATTCTGTCTCTAGAATCTGTAACCTGAGTGGGGAAAGGATGCTAGAGGGTCTCAGTCTTCCTTATCTAGACTTTCACTTAATATCAGTGTTTTCAAAATCACCTTGATTTGCTGTAGTTAAGTTGGTCACTCTGTAGTGTCCAACTCTTTGCAACCCCATGGACTGTAGCCCACCAGGTTCATGTGTCCATGGGATTCTCCAGGCAAGAATAATGGAGTGGGTTGCCATTTCCTTCTCCAGGGGATCTTCACGACCTTGGGATCAAACCCAGGTCTCCCTCTCCCATTGCATGCAGAGGCTTTAACCCCTGAACCATCAGGGAAGCCCTAAACTGTGTCTCTGGCTCATTTTATCTAGACAGTAAAGCCTTATTGCCTACTGGGCTTCAGGAGATGTCTTATTCTCTATGGGTTGGGGAGGAAATCTAGATATGGCACTGCTTCTTATACCGCTTTCAACTAATCTATATATAGAAGCACTTTGCACCCACTCTCAGTTTGAAAGATTTAGTATACAAAATTAGGGAAGTCTTAGTTACATTTAAATTTGAGAATAACAGTAATTTTTTTTAGAATAAGTATGACTCAATGTGAATTTCAGAAAAACAGTAAGTGTATTTTTTGAGTAAGTATGCCCTGTGCCTTGCTTGGGACACATAAATGCATCCAATAGTTATAATTTTCGATTTAAGTGAGAGTTTTTTATTTTACCTGGGAAGTCCACCAGAGTTATGTGTTATCAACTCCTAATCTCTTCTTGAATTTCATGCTATGCATTGAATTAAGCTTTCTCTTCACTTGGCATCAAGATTTCAGCTCTTCTGAACCTAAAAGTCAGTAGCACTTATCCATACAATTTTCATCTTCCTAAAATGTGATTGATGAATCTAACCTCCTTTCTTTCCCTCTTTGTTCTCTATGTGTTAGAGAATATAAACCTTTTATTCTTTTCCTGCCCTTTTATCGGAAATTTTGGAGAGATGGGCAATGAACAAATTTATATCATATGACAAAATTTGGCTGAAAATCTTTTTTTTAATTTTTAATTAGAGGATAATTATTTTACAGTGCTGTGTTGATTTCTGCCATAAACAACACAAATGAGGCATTCAGTCCAGTTCAGTTGCTGAGCTGTGTCCAACTCTTTGTGACCCTATGGACTGCAGCACGCCAGGCTTCCCTGTCCATCACCAACTCCTGGAGCTTACTCAAACTCATGTCCATTGAATCAGGGATGCCATCCAAACATCTTATTCTCTGTCATCTCCTTCTCCTCCTGCCTTCAATCATTCCCGGTGGCAGGGTCTTTTCCAATCAGTCAGTTCTTCGCATCAGATGGTGGCCAAAGTATTGGAGTTTCAGCTTCAGCATCAGTCCTTCCAATGAATATTCAGGACTGATTACCTTTAAGATTGATTGCCTCTCCTTGCAGTCCCAGGGACTCTCAAGAGTCTTCTCCAACACCACAGTTCAAAAGCATATTTGGTGCTCAGCTTTCTTTATAGTTCAACTCTACATCCATACATGACTACTGGAAAAACCATAGCTTTGACTAGATAGACTTTGTTGGCAAAGTAATGTCTCTGCTTTTTAATATGCAGTCTAGGTCGGTCATAACTTTTCTTCCAAGGAGTAAGCCACTTTTAATTTCATGGCTGCAATCACTATCTGCAGTGATTTTGGAGCCCCCCAAAATAAAGTCTGCCATTGTTTCCACTGTTTCCCCATCTATTTCCCATGAAGTAATGGTACCAGATGCCATGATCTTAGTTTTCTGAATGTTGAGTTTTAGGCCAACTTTTTCACTCTGTTCTTTCACTTACATCAAGAGGCTCTTTAGTTCTTCTTTGCTTCCTGCCACATGGATGGTGTCATCTGCATATCTGAGGTTATTGATATTTCTCTCAGCAATCTTGATTCCAGCTTGTGCTTCATCCAGTCCAGCATTTCTCATGATGTACTCTGTATGTAAGTTAAATAAGCAGGGTAACAATATATAGCCTTGATGTACTCCTTTTCCTATTTGGAATCAGTCTGTTTTTTCATGTCCAGTTCTAACTGTTGCTTCTTGACCTGCAGACAGATTTCTCAGGAGGCAGGCCAATTGGTCTGGTATTCCCATGTCTTTCAGAATTTTCCAGTTTGTTGTGGTCCTCATAGTCAAAAACTTTGTCATACATAAAGCAGAAGTTTGTGCTTTTCTGGAACTCTCTCGCTTTTTTTGTGATCCAGCAGATGTTGCCAATTCAATCTCTGGCTCCTCTGGCTTTTCTAAATACAGCTTGGAAGTTCATGGTTCGTGTAATGTTGAAGCCTGGCTTGGAGAATTTTAAGCATTACTTTGCTGTCATGTGAGATGACTGCAATTGTGTGGTAGTTTGAGATCTTTCAGAATTTTCCAGTTTGTTGTGGTCCTCATAGTCAAAAACTTTGTCATACATAAAGCAGAAGTTTGTGCTTTTCTGGAACTCTCTCGCTTTTTTTGTGAGCCAGCAGATGTTGCCAATTCAATCTCTGGCTCCTCTGGCTTTTCTAAATACAGCTTGGAAGTTCATGGTTCGTGTAATGTTGAAGCCTGGCTTGGAGAATTTTAAGCATTACTTTGCTGTCATGTGAGATGACTGCAATTGTGTGGTAGTTTGAGCATTCTTTGGCATTGCCTTTCTTTGGGATTGGAACAAAAACTGACCTTTTCCAGTCCTGTGCCCACTGTTTAGTTTGCCAAATTTCTGGGAGCTGACTGTGGCTCAGATCATGAACTCCTTATTGCCAAATTCAGACTTGAATTGGAGAAAGTAGAGAAAACCACTAGACCATTCAGGTGTGACTTAAGTCAAATCCCTTATAATTATACAGTGGAAGTGACAAATAGATACCAGAGATTAGATCTGAAAGACAGAGTGCCTGAAGAACTATGGACAGAGGTTTATGACACTATACAGGACGCAGTGATCAAGACCATCCCCAAGAAAAAGAATGCAAAAAGGCAAAATGTTTGTCTGAGAAGGCCTTACAAACAGCTGTGAAAATAAAAGAAGTGAAAAGCAAAGCAGAAAAGGAAAAGTTATACCCATTTGAATGCAGAGTTTCCAAGAATAGCAAGGAGAGATAAGAAAGCCTTCCTCAGTGATCCATGCAAAGAAACAGAGGAAATCAAGACTGGGAAAGACTAGAAATCTCTTCAAGAAAATTAGAGATACAAAAGGAAATTTTCATGCAAATATGGGCATACAGGTATGGACACAGTAAAGGGCAGAAATGGTATGGACCTAACAGAAGCAGAAGATATTAAGAAAAGGTGGTAAGAATACACAGAAGAATCAGCCATTGGCATATGTTAATATATATCCCCTTTCTCTTGTAACTGAAGTCCTTGTGGTTTATTTAAAATTTTTAAGGTTTAGTTTTAAAGATATTCTTTCCTATGATATTTTGAATTTTTCCATGATATTTGTCTAGAAGTAAATGAATTAACAGAATTATCATTTTTCTTTTATTCTAAGAGTTTTCTCTTGATTTTAAACATAAATTATAAAATAACTATATCTGTAGAAAACTTTTGCTTTCATATTCAGTTCAACTAAGATGGATAATTAAATACTCTAACTTCATGCAATTGTTTAAATAAATTTAACATGAATCACTTAATATCTGATGAACATGTATGGAAACTAAGAAAAGCTTTGGTAGGCTTGCTTCTTGTCATACAAACAGAGATGCTATCAGTAGCTTCAGGCGTGCACGCCAGGTAGCTTCAGTCATGTCTGATTTTTTGTGACTCCATAGACTATAGCTTACCAGGCTCCAATATCCATGGGATTCTCCAGGCAAGATTACTGGAATGGGTTGTGGTGCCCTCCTTCAGGGGAGCTTTCTGACCCAGGGATAGAATCCATGTCTCCTGTGTGTCCTGCATTGGCAGGCAGGTTCTTTGTCACTAGCACCATTTGGGAAGCCCCAGTAATTTCAACCCTAAACAATAAAGTCAGGATCATTCTCACACTGTTAGAGAAATATTTAACAATGGAATGATTTTCTTAAATTTGCACCTGTGTGCATTCTCAATCATGTCTGACTCTTTGTGACCCCATGGACTGTAACCTGCCAAGCTCCTCTGTCCATAGACTATTCCAGGCAAGAACACTGGAGTAGGTTGCCATTTCCTTCTCCTGGGAGTCTACCCAACCAGGAATCAAAGCCAAGTCTCCTGCATTTTTAGGTGGATTTTTTACCACTGAGCCACCTGGGAAGCCCATATTTGCATCTAGTAAACTCCAAAATACATGAGCATTTTTAGTAAACTAAGTGGAAAGATTCTTTTATTTGCCTTAGGAGACATTGCAGTACATGCTCCAAAAGATAAATGAAGAGAGTTGAAATAGAGAACACGAATGAGCATTTGTCAAATCAAAATTGAAGGCAGCAGGCAGTAAACTGGATTTTCTTCTACAATAACATGTAGTTCACCTTCTATCAGTGTAACAAATATTATAGTATATACTTTATGACATCATATCTTTCATCTATTGTTGTTGAAATTTTAAGAATAAAATGGGCTGTGTCCTTATTGTTGTTGTACCGCATTTCACTGTTAAGCATGCAAAATTTGTTTCCTTAAGGATTTTTTTCCCCACAGAGAAAATATTAGTCATCACCTGTCATCTCAGATACAGAATAGTACTATCAGTAATCAATTCAGGTTCAAAGGAGTCTGTGAATCACAGTTTTGAGCCTGCTCGAGGTACTTATCATCTCTCACAGCTCAGCTGTTCTCAACTGCAAGGAAACACACCACTCGGATATTTTGTTGTCTTTTTTCCCCTAGATGCTAAAGCATAAATGTAAGAATGAGAAAGAGAATAATACTGCATCTTTCATCGAATCCCAGAAAGTATCTCCCAGTTCAGGTGATGTGTAAGAATACAACACAATTAAGTGGAAAAGCATTTTCCCCAGAAATTTTAGAAAATGTTTGTCCTCATTTTTTTTGCCATTTTATAAAGAGATGCTAAGTGATTTATAATTAGTGATGAAAAATAGCTATGAGTAGTCTCACCTGCCCTTTAAGAGAGAGAAAAATGTGGTTTCCTTGGTACTGCATTTTCAAACTAGAGTGAACTGTTTGATGCAAAGAATTTTAAAAATTGGAATAGCCCCCAGCATTAAAAGCTAAAAGCTGAAATTTATATGGCTCAGATGGGAAAGAAACTGCGTGCAATGCAAGAGACCCAGGTTCGATCTTTGGGTTAGGAAGATCCCCTGGAGAAGGACATAGCAACCCACTCCAGTATTCTTGCTTGGAGAATCCAATGGACAGAGGATACTGGTGGGCTATGGTCCATGGGGTCACAGAGAGTCAGACATGATTGAGTGACTAGCACTCATTCACTCACTCGCTTGCTTTTTAAAAGAAAAAAACATAGTGTATATGTTGAGGTTCACTATTCTCTACCTAATCTGCTAGTTATTTAATATAACTGTATGTAATTCTCACAATCCTCCATGCATGGTATTTTTACTGTCATTTTACAGACCAGAACAATGAGTTTTTAGAGAGGATAATTAACCTCTTAATGGTTTACTGATTAATAAGCACTGCAGAAGGAATTTGTGCCAAGATAGACTGATTTGAAATCTATGCTTGTCCACTACAGTACACCAAGTCACATATAGAATTTGGTTCAATCATTTGTCATCTGAAAAAAAATGCATAGCATCAAAGTTGAAAATTATGTTTTATTTAGTGGACAAAACAGAGGACTTAAATATGGGACACAGTACCTCAGATAGCTCTGAGAGACTGCTCTGAAAAGCCAGTCTCAGAGTTATCTGGAGAAGCCAGGATACATAGGAGCTTTTGCAACAAAGACCAGGTAGTCAGAACTCCAAGAGATTATAGTTATTTAAAGAAAATCAGACATCTCAAGTTAAAGAATTTAGTACTTTCCTTTGTATGAAAAGATGCAAGAGCCTGGGCTCATTTGAAATCAGGCATCTGAGGCCAGTGTCCTATGCTTTCTCATCCTCATCTCAGCATACACTGTTGGGAGAAGCTGCAGCAGGTGACTACTAGATGGCAGGCACCCTGTTTCTATTTTGAGTTCCCGTGGGACTCAGAGTTGGGGGACTTAAATGTGATGGCTTGATGGTTTCCAATCCTTTTTACTGATATGGCAAGCAACCTTTCTTTCCTCACTGATACATCCACTAATGCATTTATGAAAAGGACAGTTGCTTATAAGTATTTAAACACTGAACTGCCTGATGACTGATAAGGATATTTTTGTATTTATCTGAAAGTTTCATGGACATTATTTATGATGATTGGAATATTAAAATATTTTAAATGATCCCCAAAAGACCAAATTTATCTATTCTTTGAGGAGCTAAGTCATTACATGGAGGAAATAGATAGATAGGTGAATAGACAGATGATAGATAGATAAACAGACGTATAGATAAATACAGAGAGATGACATTTGGAGTGACTACTATGAGGAATCAGGAGATAGATGTGTTCATGAAAGGAAACTGCCCATATGGCCCTTCTTTCAGAGACTTCAGTAAAGATTTCAATTACTTTGTAGCATTAACTACTTTTATCATTGCTTTTGAAGATGACAATGCTTTGTGATGAGCCATAATGAGGCACAGTTTTACTGAGGTCATACTGAAAGCTTATTAGATGTCAAGCATGATTCTAGATGTTAGGAATATAAAGACGAGAAAAATATTGAAAACAATGTAATCCCTGCCTTCAAGAAGATTTCAGTTTAGTAAGGGAGAGAGATGAATAATAACACATAATCGTGCAAATAAACATACAGTCACAATTTTCATAAGATTGTAGGGGAACTATAATAGGATATTTCAATAAAGATGATAAAAGAGGAGATATTTTAGGTCCAGGCAAATACCTTGCTGAGAAAATAATATTGAAACACAATACTGAGTATAAAGGTTATGGGCAGAGAAAATTGCCTGTGAGAAAATCCCTGAGACATGTGACTGAAGAGAAACTGAATGTAGACAGAGAATAAAGACCAAGGGGATAAATCACTAAATGAGGCTGCTTAAGGGGGTAAGAGTTTAATCCAACAAAGCCTAGAGTTTAATGCCATAGCCTTTTCTCTTCCTCTACCTACTGTTTGCTAAGCATTGCTCTAGGTTCTAGAAATATAACACTGAATTAAACAGTCTCTGCTCTTATGAGGTTCCTATCCCAGTGAAAAAGAAATAGACAATAAAATGATTACACACATATATGTGTATGTGTGTATGTGTGTGAGGTGATAAATGGTATGAAGACAAGTAGAGCCAGGTAATGGACTGGACGTGAGCAGGGTTGGCTGTATTATAGCTAATGGGTCAAATATGGCCTGTGGCCTGATTTTGTACAGCCTGAAAGCTAAGAATGGCTTTATATTTAACATTTTATATTGTGAAAATAACCCCTTACCCCAAATGTAATGGAGACTGTATGTGGCTTGTGATACCTAAAATATTTACTTCTTGGCCCTTTGCAGTAAATGTCTAACAAACCCTGAATTTGAGGAAGGAAAGGGATACAATTTTGTTTCATGGGAGTGAAAGTGCTCCTTGATGTTTGAGCAAAGACTTCTTTGAGGTGAGAGAGAATCTTTTCTCCTAAATGAGGTGATCTGTTTTAGAGGCAGAAAGAACAACAGTGCAAAGTGCTGAAATGAAGGACTTTTGTGCTCCAGAAAAGTTAATCAACCAGTGCTATCCGAACAGTGAGTGATAGATGATTATAGAGATTAAGCCGGAAGCAATAATATGTTGGGCTTTAGCAGGCTCTTGGATATTATTCCGAGTGTGAGGGTGTTAGGGGAGTGTGTAATTTCCTTGGTTCTGTCTCGTCACAACAAAAATTTGAAGCGATGGATGTTAAAGGCGTCAGCGCGACACAGCTCTCGGTGTTACAGTTCCCTGGTACAGCTCAGTTTTATTTAGAAAATAAAGGAAAATACATCTTCAAGGCCTGAGGGCATGCAGACCCAGAAGATGTGAAGAGAAGAGAGAGAGAGAGAGCGTGGGGTGGGGTGAGGGAGAGAGCCCTTGATCCTTTGGCTCCTATTTTTATGTTTTTTTCCTCTCCCTGGGCCTGCCCTATGTAAATTGAGCTAGCCAGGAATGCTGTTTTTTTCTACCTGAGGTCCTCACTCTGGTCCTTGGATCTTCATTTGTTCTATTTTTGTGGGCTTTTCCTTCCTAGTCTTTTAGCCACCACCATTCTGGATTCATTTTTCCTATCCTAACTACCTAACCAGGGGAAACATTTGGATGATTGATGACAAGGAGGAAGTCATATGATCTAATTAAAGTTTTAAATGAATAGTCATATAGAAAGAAGCTCTAGGGGCCAATGTGGAAGCAAGGAGAATGACCATGAAGTTATTACGATTGTGGAGAGAGAGATGATGTGGCTGGTCCTAAGATGGTAACACTGGAAAAAGTTAGGAGGTGAAAAGTGGTTGGACTCATGATATATATATTTTATATATATATATATATACACACACACACACACACACACACACACACATGATATATATATATATAATTAATCATGTTAGAATTTTATTATGAATTAAATGTGGGGCATGAGAGAAAGCAGAGTAAATGTCAAAGGAGCTTGTTCTGAAAGGAAACAGAAAAATATGGTGATGTCAAGAGATGTGTGATCACAGGTATTTTTATTTTGTTTCATTTTATTTTACATTTTAGAGGAAAATTACTGCCCGTATTTGAAAGTTGATGAGAATTATTGTGTACAGAGGAGGAAAAATTATTTTGAAGATGGGAGAGATACTTGTTAGAGTGGAATTCTTTCAGAGATAAGAGGAGATAGGATGCATTAAAAAATTGGTGAATTTTATCTTAAACAAAGACAGGCAGTTCCTGTGTTTCATTGAAGAGGAGGCAGTAGGTATATATTTTGTGCTTATTGATAGTGGGAGAACAGAGAAAGTAACATTGATTATTTTATTTCTCTGAATTCCTAAGCAAGGTCACTAGCTGAATGAGGGGTCTATGTAGGGTTAGCAGTAAAAAGCAAGAGAAAAATGTAAAACACATGGCTCCAATAGAAGGAAAATAAATTTGCTAGCTACATAGAGTAGAATAGCTGTAAGGATATCAGGAATATTTTTTTGAGCTAACATAGCAAAACACTTGTTTTCCAGCATAGTTAAAACTTATATTCCTAATGAAAGCAGCTCTTTTGCCCTTTTCCTGTTTGACCATTTTTGTTCCCCTCTAACTAGAGTACATCATGAGAAACGCTGGCCTGGAAGAAGCACAAGCTGGAATCAACACTGCCTGGAGAAATCTCAATAACCTCAGATATGCAGATGATACCACTCTTATGGCAGAAAGTGAAGAGGAACTAAAAAGCCTCTTGATGAAAGTGAAAGAGGAGAGTGAAAAAATTGGCTTAAAGCTCAACATTCAGAAAACAAAGATCATGGCATCTGGTCCCATCACTTCCTGAGAAATAGATGGGGAAGCAGTAGAAACAGTGTCTGACTTTATTTTTTTGGGCTCCAAAATCACTGCAGATGGTGACTGCAGCCATGAAATTAAAAGACACTTACTCCTTGGAAGGAAAGTTATGAGCAACCTAGATAGCATAATAAAAAGCAGAGAAATCACTTTGCCAACAAGGGTCCATCTAGTCAAGGCTATGGTTTTTCCTGTGGTCATGTATGGATGTGAGAGTTGGACTGTGAAGAAAGCTGAGCACCAAAGAATTGATGCTTTTGAACTGTGGTGTTGGAGAAGACTCTTGAGAGTCCCTTGGACCTCAAGGAGATCTAACCAGTCCATTCTAAAGGGGATCAGTTCTGGGTGTTCTTTGGAAGGACTGATGCTAAAGCTGAAACTCCAATACTTTGGCCACCTCATGCGAAGAGTTGACTCATTGGAAAAGACTCTGATGCTGGGAGGGAATAGATGGGGAAGCAGTAGAAACAGTGTCTGACTTTATTTTTTTGGGCTCCAAAATCACTGCAGATGGTGACTGCAGCCATGAAATTAAAAGACACTTACTCCTTGGAAGGAAAGTTATGAGCAACCTAGATAGCATAATAAAAAGCAGAGAAATCACTTTGCCAACAAGGGTCCATCTAGTCAAGGCTATGGTTTTTCCTGTGGTCATGTATGGATGTGAGAGTTGGACTGTGAAGAAAGCTGAGCACCAAAGAATTGATGCTTTTGAACTGTGGTGTTGGAGAAGACTCTTGAGAGTCCCTTGGACTGCAAGGAGATCTAACCAGTCCATTCTAAAGGGGATCAGTTCTGGGTGTTCTTTGGAAGGACTGATGCTAAAGCTGAAACTCCAGTACTTTGGCCACCTCATGCGAAGAGTTGACTCATTGGAAAAGACTCTGATGCTGGGAGGGATTGGGGGCAGGAGGAGAAGAGGGTGAGATGGCTAGATGGCATCACCAACTTGATGGACATGAGTTTAGGTGAACTCCGGGAGATGGTGATGGACAGGGAGGCCTGCCATGCTACAATTCATGGGGTTGCAAAGAGTTGGACACGACCGAGTGACTGAACTGAACTGAGCCTGAAAAGAACTCAATTATAAGTATGAGATCTACTAGGTAATTTACGTTCTCCTGAAGGCATACTGCACGTTGTCTAACCTGTTGATTCTTTACTTAGACAAAAAGCAGTGAAAATGAAGAATTTAAGTAGTTAAAAAATGACTATCCCTCTTCTTCCAATAGCCCCTTAACAATTCTGCAGGCAGATCATGCAGGCAAGGTAACATCTGAAGAAAGAATCAGCTGGTCTGCACACTGTGGAGAACCCAGCTTCCTGACTCAGTGATTCACTGAGATTCTTCTCCCATTTTCCCCTTTAAAAATTGCCATGTCTGAGGAGAATCTTCAGAGTTGGTCTTGGAATATGTTGTTGTTCAGGTGCTCAGTTGTTTCCAACTCTTTGTGATCCCATGGACTGCAGCACACCAGTTTCCCTGTCCTTCACTATTTCCCGGAGTTTGCTCAAACTCATGTCCATGGAGTTGATGATGCCATCCAACCATCTCATCCTTTGTCGCCCCCTTTTCCTGCCCTCAATCTTTCCCAACTTGAGGATCTTTTCCATAAATCCACCTTATCCCCAGATTGCCAGCTTTTCTGATTTTTCCTTTCTTTTGACACTTGTCTCTCAAACTATTGACTTTCATTGTGAGCAGCTGAACTTGAATTCCATGACACTAGCTCTTGAGCTCATGAACTGAGACTAGCGTGTGTTATTTGTGTGCAAGTACACCCACTGTGTTAATTGCAAGCAGGAAGGGCTTCAGGCAAATTGTATGTATGTTGCATTGTATTTTTTGTTTGTGTATAGAAACTATTTTGCACCAGAGTGAAACTTTAGAGACAAAATGTGAGGGAGCACAGGTATACAGAAAGGGAGATAAATTGGCACAAATACATATTTGAGGGTTTACAATGTGTCAGGTGTTTTATGAGTGGCATGTTTCATTTAATCTTCACAAAACTCCTACAACAGGCATTATTATTCCTTCTTTTAAAAGCACAAGAAAATTTCACCGAAAGAGCATATGACTAGGCTTTCCCTGGTGGTCCAGTGTTTAAGAATCTGCCCTACAGTGCGAAGAATGTGGGTTCCATCCCTGATTGGGGAACTAAGATCCCACATGCTGTGAAGCAATTGAGCCTTCATCCCACAGCTACAGAGTCTGTTTTGCCTCAACAAAGATCCAGCATAATGCTGAGAAAACCCTGCATGCCCTGACAAAGACCAGATTAATAAATACATTAAAAAAAGAATATTACAACCAATAAAGTGGTGCATCCAAAATTCAAAACCAGTCAGTCTTGTTCTAAAGACAATCTGCCTCACAACTATATCACAACCACAGCTTTATTATTTTCCATAAAGATATTTCTAGAATCATGTGTGTACGTGTGTGTGTGTGTTCAGTCATTTCAGTTGTGTCCAACTCTTTGCTACTCTATGGACTATAGCCCCCCAGGCTCGTCGGGCCATGAGATCCTCTAGGCTGGATAACTGGAGTGGGTTGCCATGACCTCCTCCAGGGGATCTTCCTGACCCAGGGATCAAACCCATATCTCTTACATCTCCTGAATTGCAGGTGAATTCTTTACCACTTAGCCACCAGGGAAGCCCCTTCTAGAAGCATAGTCTCCCCAAATCCCAGGGTCTCCCATCCATCAAGATCATGGTCTCACATGGGGCTGCTAAAGCCTTGCCTATATTATCCAATTCCACTTTTTCCTACAACCTCTACTAAAAAGTTAAGAAAACCCAAGACCTAATTTCAGAGTTGCTACTTGTGAAAAACAAATGACTGACATTGAGGGCAGAGGGGGAAATTATCCTTTGAACCACAGTGATTTCCTGGGTGCGGGCTTCTAGGATGACTGGGTTATGAACTAGGCCAAGCCCCCACATCGAGTTCAAAACAATCATTCCTTGAAGCTGTGTGCTTTCAGAAACGTTTCTTTTTTCCTTTATAAGGTTACAGGGATGAAAATCTGTTGGATGACACGCAACTTGCCCTTTCAAAGCTCCTTAAGGAAACTGGGGATTTTGCAGCCATCTGGAATTTGCTGTCATGCTGTGATTTCTGCAGGTTTGTTTAACTTTTAATCTCTCCAGTCACATCTTTTATTATTCACCGTATGCATAATTTTTGCATTATATAGTCATTTTTTCTCTTTAAAAAAACAGTGGGTTGAAATTGCTCAATTTAATCACAAATGTGATCCTGAAAGAACTCAAAGTCTTAAAAGTTATTCCTTCTTTTACATTTTAAAAATGTGTTTTGGCTATAACAGATTTGTTGTTCAGAAATTAAATCCCATCCTCCTCCAAAGGAATGCAATATAAAAAGGTTTGAATGATGGTTCGGTAATTTCAGGATTCATTATGAACAACTGAGAGAACTTTAATTTTATTTCAGTTCAGTTCAGTCACTCGGTCATGTCTGACTCTTTGTGACCCCGTGAATCACAGCACGTCAGGCCTCCCTGTCCATCATCATCTCCCGGAGTTCACTCAGACTCATGTCCATGGAGTCCATGATGCCATCCAGCCATCTCATCCTCGGCCATCCCCTTCTCCTCCTGCCACCAATCCCTCCCAGCGTCAGAGTCTTTTTCAATGAGTCAACTCTTCGCATGAGGTGGCCAGAGTACTGGAGCTTCAGCTTTAGCACCATTGCTTCCAGAGAAATCCCAGGCTGATCTCCTTCAGAATGGACTGGTTGGATTTCCTTGCAGTCCAAGGGACTCTCAAGAGTCTTCTCTAACACAACAATTCAAAAGCATCAATTCTTTGGCTCTCAGCCTTCTTCACAGTCCAACTCTCACATACATATATGACCACAGGAAAAAGCATAGCCTTGACTAGACGGACCTTAGTCAGCAAAGTAATGTCTCTGCTTTTAAACGTACTGTCTAGGTTGGTCATAACTTTTCTTCCAAGGAGTAAGCGTCTTTTAATTTCATGGCTGCAGTCACCATCTGCAGCGATTTTGGAGTCCAAAAAGATAAAGTCTAACACTGCTTCTACTGACACTACTTCCCCATCTATTTCCCATGAAGTGATGGGACCAGATGCCATGATCTTCGTTTTCTGAATGTTGAGCTTTAAGCCAACTTTTTCACTCTCCTCTTTCACTTTCAACAAGAGGCTTTTTAGCTCCTCTTCACTTTCTGCCATAAGGGTGGTGTCATCTGCATATCTGAGGTTATTGATATTTCTCCCGGCAATCTTGATTCCAGCTTGTGTTTCTTCCAGTCCAGCGTTTCTCATGATGTACTCTGCATAGAAGTTAAATAAGCAGGGTGACAATATACAGCCTTGACGTACTCCTTTTCCTATTTGGAACCAGTCTGTTGTTCCATGTCCAGTTCTAACTGTTGCTTCCTGACCTGCATACAGATTTCTCAAGAGGCAGGTCAGGTGGTCTGGTATTCCCATCTCTTTCAGAATTTTCCACAGTTTACTGTGATCCACACAGTCAAAGGCTTTGGCATAGTCAATAAAGCAGAAATAGATGTTTTTCTGGAACTCTCTTGCTTTTTCCATGATCCAGCGGATGTTGGCAATTTGATCTCTGGTTCCTCTGCCTTTTCTAAAACCAGCTTGAACATCAGGGAGTTCACGGTTCACATATTGCTGAAGTCTGGCTTGGAGAATTTTGAGCATTACTTTACTAGCATGTGAGATGAGTGCAATTGTGCGGTAGTTGGAGCATTCTTGGCATTGCCTTTCTTTGGAATTGGGATGAAAACTGACCTTTTCCAGTCCTGTGGCCACTGCTGAGTTTTCCAGATTTGCTGGCAAATTGAGTGCAGCACTTTCACAGCATCATCTTTCAGGATTTGAAACAGCTCAACTGGAATTCCATCACCTCCACTAGCTTTGTTCGTAGTGATGCTTTCTAAGGCCCACTTGACTTCACATTCCAAGATGTCTGGCTCTAGATTAGTCAACACATCATCATGATTATCTGGGTCATGAAGATCTTTTTTGTACAGTTCTTCCGTGTATTCTTGCCACCTCTTCTTAATATCTTCTGCTTCTGTTAGGTCCAGACCATTTCTGTCCTTTATCGAGCCCATCTTTGCATGAAATGTTCCCTTGGTATCTCTAATTTTCTTGAAGAGATCTCTAGTCTTTCCCATTCTGTTCTTTTCCTCTATTTCTTTGCATTGATCGCTGAAGAAGGCTTTCTTATCTCTTCTTGCTATTCTTTGGAACTCTGCATTCAGATGCTTATATCTTTCCTTTTCTCCTTTGCTTTTTGCCTCTCTTCTTTTCACAGCTATTTGTAAGGCCTCCTCAGACAGCCATTTTGCTTTTTAGCATTTCTTTTCCGTGTGGATGGTCTTGATCCCCGTCTCCTGTACAATGTCACGAGCCTCTTTCCATAGTTCATCAGTCGCTCTATCAGATCTAGACCCTTAAATCTATTTCTCACTTCCACTGTATAATCATAAAGCATTTGATTTAGGTCATACCTGAATGGTCTAGTTGTTTTCCCTACTTTCTTCAATTTAAGTCTGAATTTGGCAATCAGGAGTTCATGATCTGAGCCACAGTCAGCTCCCGGTCTTGTCTTTGTTGACTGTATAGAGCTTCTCCATCTTTGGCTGCAAAGAATATAATCAATCTGATTTCGGTGTTGACCATCTGGTGATGTCCATGTGTAGAGTCTTCTCTTGTGTTGTTGGAAGAGGGTGTTTGCTATGACCAGTGCATTTTCTTGGCAAAACTCTTTAGTCTTTGGCCTGCTTCATTCCGCATTCCAAGGCCAAATTTGCCTGTTACTCCAGGTGTTTCTTGACTTCCTACTTTTGCATTCCAGTCCCCTATAATGAAAAGGACATCTTTTTTGGGTATTAGTTCTAAAAGATCTTGTAGGTCTTCATAAAACCGTTCAACTTCAGCTTCTTCAGCATTACTGGTTGGGGCATAGACTTGGATAACTGTGATATCGAATGGTTTGCCTTAGAGATGAACAGAGACCATTCTGTCAGTTTTGAGATTGCATCCAAGTACTGCATTTTGGACTATTCTCTTGACCATGATGGCTATTCCATTTCTTCTGAGGGATTCTTGCCCGCAGTAGTAGATATAATGGTCATCTGAGTTAAATTCGCCCATTCCAGTCCATTTAATTTACTGTTTGTTAATGCTTAGATTTTAGCTGTTTCTCTTGTTTCTAAGCCATAGAATGTTAAGACTAAAAAGAGAATTGATGAGTATATAATTATGGACAGGGCATATGCCCCAAAAATGAGTTTGTTAAAGATTAATTCACAAACTTAATCTCTTTGCCTAAAACTTATTTTTTGAATCCTGTGGTGTCTTTTTTCTTTTCTTATAATTTTTATTTTAATAATTTTAATTCTAAAAATACTTTCCATTTTTTTCACAGCAGTTTCAGCAATTCCTTAGCACCCCCATCATCATTTGCGTGGAGGTGGGGTGGTAGGATGGATTACATATAACACAATAGCTAATTTTTTATCATTTTATTTTGTTTCATATTTTGAAATGTTCTATCCTATTGTATAAATACATCACAAAACATACCACTCTGTTTTGGATGAGCATTTGGTTTGTTTCCAGTTTATATTACTGTAATAATAATGCCAAAAACCATTGCATATATTCTGGTTTATATGTGCAGTTTCTCTAGGATGTAGTCCTTCTAGTTGGGACATGTATGTCTTCAAAGTACATAACTATGCACTCTTTCCAAGATGGGTGAACCAGTTACACACTGGTGTATTTGATCAGAATTATACACTCCCACCATCAGGGTCAA
Organism: Aepyceros melampus; assembly: GCA_006408695.1. Classification (NCBI taxonomy): domain Eukaryota; kingdom Metazoa; phylum Chordata; class Mammalia; order Artiodactyla; family Bovidae; genus Aepyceros; species Aepyceros melampus. Next base: position 38,164 of record SJXQ01004927.1, on the reverse strand, counting down.
CATTTCTCATGTTTCCCATTCTCATTGGTACTTGGAACTGATAACCCTCAAAAATTTTATCCCATCAATGTGTCTCTACAGGCATTTCATTGTCATTTTAGTTTTCATTCTGTTATTACTAATGAAGTTGAGCACACTTTTGTTAAGTTTTATGACTATTTGGAGCATCCTGTTTGTGAACTAGTTCTTTTTTGAGATTTTGCCAGTGATTTTAGGTTATTCCATCTTCTTTTTATCAGGCAGAGTCAAAAGCTAAAAGTGAAACACTATTACATTTTTAGAAGAAAATATGGAAGTGTATGCTCCTAGCCTAAGGGAAGGAAATATTTTCTGAATGATACACAAAATATTTAATGTAAAGTAGAAGATTGATCCATTAAACTTAAGGTTAGAAATTTTACCAAAGACACTTTAAGTGGAGTATATTTGTAACTTATATAATGAAATAAACTCCCACTTCTAGTAATTTAGTGGGCTAGCTCCAACCAATTTAAATAAGTCAAAGTCCAAGAGATGTTAGATTTCCTGAGATGGAGGAAGGAGAATGAGGGAAAGGAGAATCGGGGCTGTGACTTTACCTGATGACCCTCATGGAAATGAGATTAGGGGGATAAAAGTGAATTTCTAATATCTTCTGGATGTTTTTCTTTCTTCTTTCTTTTCCATTAGCCAACTGGATTTAGCCTTTACTTCTTCAGTTATCCTTGAAGGTCACTTCCTTTTTTGTGGAAGGTGATGAATGAGCTATTAGGAAAATCTCTCCTTTCACTTGCCCAGAGTTAGTCCACAAGCCTCCTCTTTTCCTTTCTTTCTCTCTCTCTCTCTCGCTCTTTTTTTTTTTTAAGTTTGTTTGCATTTATTTTTATAGGCCATATTTTAAAGTCTCTGTTCAGTTTGTTACAATGTTGTTTCTGTTTTATGTTTTGGCTTTTTGACCATGAGGGATGTGGGACCCTAGCTCCCCAACCAGGGCTTGAACCCACACCCCTGCATTGAAAGGCAAAGTCTCAACCACTGGATGGACATCGAAGTCCCAGTTTGTATGCATTTTGATCATAGCTAGAAATATTTCCCCAGCATTTATGTTTTTTACTCATATGTACCTGATTTATATTTTACATTTAGAATTGAGAGATTAATCCCGGTATACAGTAAAGAATGAATGTAGTTTTATCTTGTTTACCATAAAAAATCCATGTGTCCTATCACCACTCATTGCATTGTTTTAATTACAGATATTTTACAGTATGTCTAATAGAGCCATTTAGTACCTGATGTCCCTTGAAAGCCAAACTCTCTGGCAACCATTGCCTCAGATTCAGCCCTGTTCACTATTGTTTCATTGATATGCCATAGAGATGATGTGGTAAGTTTTATGAATTGAATGTGTCACGTGCAAATTCATATGCCAAACATCTAATGTCCAATGTGATGATATTTCAAAGTGGGACCGTTGAAAGGTCATTAGGTCATGATGATAGAACTCTCATAAGATTAGTGCCTTTGTAAGCAGAGACACAGGAGAAGGCAATGGCACCCCACTCCAGTACTCTTGCCTGGAAAATCCCATAGTTGGAGGAGCCTGGTAGGCTGCAGTCCACGGGGTCATTGAGAGTTGGACATGACTCAGTGACTTCACTTTCACTTTTCACTTTCATGCATTGGTGAAGGAAATGGCAACCCACTCCAGTGTTCTTTCCTGGAGAATCCCAGGGACGGAGGACCTGATGGGCTGCTGTCTATGGGGTCACACAGAGTCGGACACAACTGAAGCGACTTAGCAGCAGCAGCAGCAGCAGCAAGCAGAGACACAGGTGATCTATCTCTATCACGTGAGGAAATAGCAAAAAGGCAGCTGTCTGTAAATGAGGAAGAGAGCACTCATGAAGAACATGGATATGATGACCAAATCTCAGAGTTTCAACCATCAGAACTATGAGAAGTCAATGCATGTTGTTTAAGCCACCCAGGCTATGGTGTTTTTTTAGAGTAATCTGAAATGAACTGACTAAAGTCTACCACAGTTCAGTTCAGTTCAGTCACGCAGTCGTGTCCGACTCTTTGCGACCCCATGAACTGCAGCACGCCAGGCCTCCCTGTCCATCACCAACTCCCGGAGTTCACTCAGACTCACGTCCATTGAGTCTGTGATGCCATCCAGCCATCTCATCCTCGGTCGTCCCTTTCTCCTCCTGCCCCCAATCCCTCCCAGCATCAGGGTCTTTTCCAATGAGTCAACTCTTCGCATAAGGTGCCCAAAGTACTGGAGCTTCAGTTTTAGCATCATTCCTTCCAAAGAAATCCCAGGGTTGATCTCCTTCAGAATGGACTGGTTGGATCTCCTTGCAGTCCAAGGGACTCTCAAGAGTCTTCTCCAACACCACAGTTCAAAAGCATCAATTCTTCGGCGCTCAGCCTTCTTCACAGTCCAACTCTCACATCCATACATGACCACAGGAAAAACCATAGCCTTGACTAGACGGACCTTAGTCGGCAAAGTAATGTCTCTGCTTTTGAATATACTATCTAGGTTGGTCATAACTTTTCTTCCAAGGAGTAAGCGTCTTTTAATTTCATGGCTGCAGTCACCATCTGCAGTGATTTTGGAGCCCAAAAAAACAAAGTCTGACACTGTTTCTACTGTTTCCCCATCTATTTCCCATGAAGTGATGGGGCCAGATGCCATGATCTTCGTTTTCTGAATGTTGAGCTTCAAGCCAACTTTTCCACTCTCCTCTTTCACTTTCAACAAGAGGCTTTTTAGCTCCTCCTCACTTTCTGCCCCAAACGCTGGAACTTGTTAATATGCTATAATATATGGCAAAGTGAAATGAAGATTGCAGATTTATTAAGATTGCCAATCATCTGAAATTATCTTAAAAAATTTTTTTTGAAACTTTAAACTTTTTATTTTGTATTGGGATATAGCTGATTAGCAATGTTGTGGTAGTTTCAGATGAACAGTGAAGGGACTCAGCCATCCATATATATGTATCCATCCTCCCGCCAAACCTCCTCCCATCCAGGCTGGCACAGAACATTGAGTAGAGTTCCATGTGCTATACAATTGGTCTTTGTTGGTGATTCAATTTAAACATAACAGTGTGAACCTAACCTCCCCAAACTCCCTAACTATCCCTTCCCAGTGGCAACCGTACGTTTTCTAAGTCTGAGAGTCTCTTTCTCTTTTGTAAGTTCATTTGTATCATTTCGTTTTATATTTCATATATAAGGTATGTCATACAACATTTCTCCTTCTCTGTATGACTTACTTCACTCAGTATGACACTCTCTAGATCCACACACATTGCTGAAAATGGTATTATTTCATTCGTTTTAGTGGCTGGCTGAGTAATAATTCAATTTAAACATAACAGTGTGAACCTAACCTCCCCAAACTCCCTAACTATCCCTTCCCAGTGGCAACCGTACGTTTTCTAAGTCTGAGAGTCTCTTTCTCTTTTGTAAGTTCATTTGTATCATTTCATTTTATATTTCATATATAAGGTATGTCATACAACATTTCTCCTTCTCTGTATGACTTACTTCACTCAGTATGACACTCTCTAGATCCACACACATTGCTGAAAATGGTATTATTTCATTCGTTTTAGTGGCTGGCTGAGTAATATTCCATTGTATATATGTATATGTTTTATTCTAACTTTTCTAAGTGGGCCCAATGCAATGACAAAGGTCTTTAAAAGAAGAGGGAAGCATAAAAGAAGGTCAGAGCAATTTAACATAAGGACTCAACTCCCTGTGGACAGACTTTTTTTTTTTTTTTTTAACTGTACTGGGTCTCTGTTTCTGTGTAAGGGTTTTCTCCAGCTGCAATGAGTGGGGGCTACTCTCTAGTTGTGGTGTGTGGGCTTCTCATTGTGGTGGCTCCTCTTGTTTCAGAGCATGAAATCTAGAGTGTGCCGGCTTCACCTTGGTGGTAGTGCATGGGCTCGTGCAGTTGCAGCTCAGGGGCTGAATTGCCTTTCAATATGTGGGAGCTTCCTGGACCAGGACTGACCCTGCTGCCCCTGTATTGGCAGGTGCATTCTTAACCACCAGGGAAGTCTATTGTGGATGGATATGAAGGTTGAAGAAGTAGCTAGAATTTGGGAAAAAAAAAAAAAATGGATTTCCCCTAAGAACATTCAGAAAGAAACTCGATTTCTGACACCTTGATTTTACACAGCGAGATTTGTGTCAGAAGTCAACATACAAAAGGTAAGAAAATAAATTTATGTTGCTTCAAGCAATTAAGTTATGGTAATTTGTTACAAGAGCAATAGAAAACAAATACAGGTAGTCTTATTCTATTTGAGCTGGCTATCCCTTTCTTTTTCTCCTTTCATTGCACATATATCATTGCCATGTTTTGGGGAAAGAAGAAGTTCTCAAAATGATAATTTAGTTGATCATCTTAACTGGAGTGGTAATCATTTTTCCACTAAGTTTTCTGCAGTTGTGAGATGTGTAACTTGGGTGTTACAGGAAGGCATATGTCTATATTGTTACCACATGATTCAATTATTGGGTTTTTGCTTCTGTGTAACTAGTATTGGGTGGAAGGTCTTCCCTCCTTCCTTTAATTTTCCTTTATCCATCTTTGCTTTGCTTTCAATTCAGTTCAGTTCAGTCGCTCTGTCATGTCTAACTCTTTGCAACCCCATGAATTGCAGCATGCCAGACCTCCCTGTTCATCACCAACTGCTGGAGTTCACCCAAACTCATGTCCATTGAGTCGGTGATGCCATCCAGCCATCTCATCCTCTGTCGTCTCCTTCTCCTCCTGCTCCCAATCCCTCCCAGCATCAGGATCTTTCCCAGTGAGTCAATTCTTGGCATGAAGTGGCCAAAGTATTGGAGTTTCAGCTTTAGCATCAGTCAGTTCCAAAGAACACCCAGGACTGATCTCCTTCAGAATGGACTGGTTGGATCTCATTGCAGTCCAAGGGATTCTCAAGAGTCTTCTCCAACACCACAGTTTAAAAGCAATTCTTCAGCACTCAGCTTTCTTCACAGTCCAACTGTCACACTCATACATGATCACTGGAAAAACCATAACCTTGACTAGACGAACCTTTTTCGGCAAAGTAATGTCTCTGCTTTTGAATATGCTATCTAGGTTGGTCAGATCTTTCCTTCCTGTTAGTAAGCGTCTTTTAATTTCATGGTTGCAATCACCATTTGTAGTGATTTTGGAGCTTTGCTTTCAGGCTCAAGCATTTATTTTCTGACAGCTTCTCTAGATTGTTTTTCTCTTGAGTTCACTCTGAGTAAGAAATATGAGTCCACTTCTAAATGAGCAAAATATCCCTCTTGTTTAAAGTTAATCTTGTCTCCATTTACTTTTGTACGATGAACATAGGAGTTGTTTTCTAATTAAGTTAATAAGCCATCCAAGAAACCATTTAATTCATCATGGTTAGGCCAAAAACTATTTTTAGTGTATCTTATGTTCATATTCAGTATATATTACTTCCCTTTGTATTCTGTTGAAGGAAGCTAATGTAACCATGATAGGGAAGAGGAGACATTCCCATGTAAGCAACTCTCCACTTCGGCAGGGAAGATTCCTGCATGCGCGGCTTCTTCTGCTAAGGAGTCTGGACACAGCATTGAGATTAATGAGCCCTTGCAGAGCGAGGGAACCTCCCTCCCGATCTGGAGGAAAGGAGGCCCTGAACAGACTCTAAGAATAAACAAAAGCTTCATTCCCTTCTGCTCAGCTATTGGATCATGTCTCTGCACATGCGCTGTAATAAAAGGGCTTAGTCATGTAGATTGGAATGCGGAAACGGAGAGCTGTATAAATAAAATAAACCGCGGAGCGCCCCCCCCCCGTCGGAGTTGTGTGTGCGTGTCTGTCCTGTTTCTCTGTCTGTCTCTATGTCATTTCTCTCGTAGCATTCTGTTTTTAAAATTTATATTTATCCCCTTTTGACACAGGTAATAGCAACATCTCCAACAATAGTGACTATTGTGTGTAATTCTCCTAATTGTATTGGAATGCTTCTTTTGGCATTCCTATTTTTAGCCACTTAGACTGTCCATCTTTTATGAAATCACTTTGCAAAACTGTCTCAGTCTTCAAGGGCTTGTTCCCCAATTGCTCTCATCAGAGACTCTATGCATTAACAATATGACTCCATGTACCTTATTGGATCAGGATCCCTCTGGACGATTCGCTTCATTTTTCTTTAAATAATAATCTCTCAATAACCTCAGATATGCAGATGACACCACCCGTATGGCAGAAAGTGAAGAGGAAGTAAAAGCCTCTTAATAAAATTGAAAGAGGAAAGTGAAAAAGTTGGCTTAAAGCCCAACATTCAGAAAACGAAGATCATGGCATCTGGTCCCATCACTTCATGGGAAATAGATGGGGAAACAATGGAAACAGTGGCAGACTTTATTTTTTGGGGGGGCTTTAAAATCACTGCAGATGGTGACTGCAGCCATGAAATTAAAAGACACTGACTCCTTGGAAGGAAAGTTATGAGCAACCTAGATAGCATATTAAAAATCAGAGGCATTACTTTGCCAACAAATGTCCATCTAGTCAAGGCTACGGTTTTTCCTGTGGTCATGTATGGATGTGAGAGTTGGACTGTGAAGAAGGCTGAGCGCAGAAGAATTGATGCTTTTGAACTGTGGTGTTGGAGAAGACTCTTGAGAGTCCCTCGGACTGCAAGGAGATCCAACCAGTCTATTCTGAAGAAGATCAGCCCTGGGTGTTCTTTGGAAGGAATGATGCTAAAACTGAAGCTCCAGTACTTTGGCCACCTCATGTGAAGAGTTGACTCATTGGAAAAGACTCTGATGCTGGGAGGAATTGGGAGCAGGAAGAGAAGGGGACGACCGAGGATGAGATGGCTGGATGGCATCACTGACTTGATGGACATGAGTCTGAGTGAACTCCGGGAGTTGGTGATGGACAGGGAGGCCTGGCGTGCTGCAATTCACGGGGTCACAAAGAGTCGGACACAACTGAGCAACTGAACTGAACTGAACTGAATAATTTCTCTCCTGGCTTTAGTAATACTTAAAACATCTTTCTTTTGAAACTTTCTCATCAAAAGCAACTAGACGGACTTATTTCTTTTTCTCTTTCTGCTCAGTTTTCCAAGTTCTCAAACACTGTCCTAAGAGTTTTCACTCTTCTTCCACTTTAACAAGCTTGTTTTAGTTTATAACTCTTTTATACTGTTATAACTGTTATAACTCTTTTATACTGAACAAGTGGCGCCAGGAGCCAGCGTGAGGAACTCCACCCATGGCAAAGGTCATGAGGAAGGAGGCTTCGGCATACACAAAGGCAGGATCGAGCCTCAGGAAACCCCCTGTTCCCGAGCATCTACCCCCAAAACCAGTCTGTTTTATGCTCTCACCTACACCTCTGACTTTACGGGGGCTGTTCCCCCATCACCTCTCTTGGAGAAGGAGTTAACTTACAGCTCCAAGTTAGTAAAAATTCCCTGGCGTGACAAGAGTGTTTCAACTTNCAAAGTAATGTCTGTCTCTTATACACATCTAAACCAGAGTCTGTTTTATGCTCTCACCTACACCTCTGACTTTACGGGGGCTGTTCCCCCATCACCTCTCTTGGAGAAGGAGTTAACTTACAGCTCCAAGTTAGTAAAAATTCCCTGGCGTGACAAGAGTGTTTCAACTTACGGACTCCTCTGAAGTTTATCTAGCCTGCCTGTATAGGTTTGTCCGGCCACGTGTGATTACTTATAGCCTCCCAACCGTGAGAGGCATGAGATCTTTTAGACTTACTAAAGGCAGATTCTTTTGGGAAGTTAGAAATTATTAGTATAGTGGGTTGATTAGGAATTATTTTGGTGAAGTGTTTTTCATTTGTTGTGCCAATAATTGTTGCAAATTCCCTGCCCTGAGGTTGACAAGGGCGTCTCAGGTCAAACCTCTCTGCAAGCAGACTAGCTTGTGTGACAGGATTATCCATACTCCTGCCACTATGCACATGATTGTTTACTACCTCTCAACCATAAACAGCACAGAGAGTTTGGAGTGTTTTGAAGGTCTTAATTAGCATAGGGCTTTTCTCATTGTTGAGTCAATGATTGCTGCCAGGCCTCCACATCCTTAGGTACCTGAGAATATAGTAATCAATGTATTTGGAGTATAGAAAAGGAAATATAGTAGTTTTTGATGTTAGCAATACTACTTTTTGAGTTAATGAATTTTCTCTTTTGTTATAGACCACTGTACTTTGTTATAAATCACTGTCTTTGCTATGTAAAAATGTAACTTTATCACTATCTTAAGACTAAATAGATCTTAAGGGGAACATTAGTGAAGGGGTTTCATTTGTTGGGCTGATATTTGCTGCTAAATCTCCATATTTCCTGCCCTTATAATGAATATAGCTAGTATTTAGGGGAAATAAATATTAACCTTTAAGATTAATCATGTTAACCTTGGGTTAAATAAATTCCTTTCTTGATTGTAACTCACTACACCCTCACCCTATAGGAATGCAACTTTATTTGGAGGGTGGTGCCTGGTTTAAGAAAAAACACCCTNACTGTAACTTTATCACTATCTTAAAACTAAATAGATCTTAAGGGGAACATTGGTGAAAGTGATTTCATTTGTTGGGCTGATGTTTTGCTACTAAATCTCCATATTCCCTGCCCTTATAATGAATACAACTAGCATATAGGAGAAATGAGTATTAACTTTTAAGATTAATCATGTTAACCTTGGGTTAAATAAATTCCTTTCTTGATTGTAACTCACTACACCCTCACCCTATAGGAATGCAACTTTATTTGGAGGGTGGTGCCTGGTTTAAGAAAAAACACCCTTGAAAAAAATAAGTTTTTTGGTTATCAGAAAGAAAGGGTCATAAAATGTCAGCAGGCCTCATGGCCAGAAGATGATGTAAAACCCCTAAGACCTTTTTGTATACATTCATGCAAAGCACCTGATTTTGATAAAGGTCAGGACTGCTGACCCCCACGTGACTCTGTATTCATCCCTATGTGTAAAAAAAGGTATATAAGCAAACTTGAAAATAAAGAAAATGGGATCATTTTCTGGAAAGGCTGATTCCCCCGTGTCGTTCTTTCTTTCCCCTTCTGGCTGAATTCCTATCTGGGGAGTGGGTACTCACCAAGCCTAATTATGCCTGGGCTTCTAAGATTGAACCTGGGAGGCCTCAGTGCCTCCTCTCCTTCAGGAGAACGGAAAGACGCCTGTGGCCTACGTAGGTGGTGATTGGTATTCCACATAAACCAAGTCATTCAGCCTCTTTTTCTCCACTAATTTTCCTACTACACTATCCGTTTCTAATCTCTCTATATATCCGTAAGTAAATAAGTTTTTTCCTAGGATGCCGACTCCGTCCCCACCTTCGAATTACCCTGGATCCACCAGGGCTGAACCACGGCACTGGGGCCCAGACCTACTGAGGCTCCCATCCAGATATGTGGCTTACCAGGCCCTGGTAGAAGTAACAACCATCCGTCTGACCCCAGGCTCCCACTTCTGCAGCCCTCACTCATCCAAGTTCAAAATATTTCAGCCCTTAAGAAGTCTTTTTGGAGACTTTCCTGGTAGTCCAGGTGCTAAGACACTGTACTGCCAACGCAGGGGCCTGGGTTTGATCTCTGATCGGGGAACTAGATCCTGCATGCTGCAATGAAAACTGAAGGTTCTGTGTGTGACAACTGAGAACCAGTATAGCCAAATTTAAAAAAAAAAGAAGTTTTTTTTTGGCTGGAAGGAATGTAAAGTTGATATTTTACAAAGATCAAACCTGGCAAGATTATCCATTCTCCTTTCACACAGTTCCCAGCTCAAAACCCAACTGAGATCTTATTTCCCTAATACTTATAATCCCTAATAATTATAAAATGTAATGGAACCTACAAAATAGATGCTACCCACCTTTGGGCTTCCCTGGTGGCTCAGATGGTAAAGAATCTGCCTGCAATGCAGGAGACCTGGGTTTGATCCCTGGGTCAGGAAGATTCCCTGGAGAAGGGAATGGCTATCCACTCCAGTAGTCTTGCCTGGAGAATTCCATGGACAGACAGAGGAGTCCGGCAGGCTACAGTCCATAGGGTCGCAGAAGAGAATACACAACTGAGCGACTAACATTTTCACTTTCAAGTCCTCTGATAATCTCTCTGTTAGAACCTGACCTTCATGATGACACTGTGAGGCAGGGTTTACTGACCTCATTTTACCTAACAGGGGAACCAGAACCTAGAGAATCTGCTACTATCAAAGGGTAAAAGGCACCTCCCTTTCTAAATCTGTTGGGGGACTACCTGGGTGACCTCAGCCAACGTGCTCACTACCTGATACTCACTTTCCTTACTGGTGTGCGTGCATGCTAAGTCGCTTCAGTCGCATCTGACTCTTTGTGACCCCATGGACCATAGCCCACTAGGCTCCTTCCTCCATGGGATTCTCCCTGCAAGAATACTGGAGTGGGTTGCCATTTCCTCCTCCAGGGGATCTTCCTAACCCAGGGATGAAACCCACGTCCCTGACCAAATACAGTCACTTGCACTGTTAGCCGTCATCTTTACCACTAGCGCCACCTCAGTTCAGTTCAGTTGCTCAGTCGTGTCCGACTCTTCGCGACCCCATGAATCACAGCACGCCAGGCCTCCCTGTCCATCACCAACTCCCGGAGTTCACTCAGACTCATATCCATCGAGTCAGTGATGCCATCCAGCCATCTCATCCTCGGTCGTCCCCTTCTCCTCCTGCCCCCAATCCCTCCCAGCATCAGAGTCTTTTCCAATGAGTCAACTCTTCGCATGAGGTGGCCAAAGTACTGTGTTTACTACCTCTCAACCATAAACAGCACAGAGTTTGGGGTATTTTGAAGGTCTTAATTAGCATAGGGCTTTTCTCATTGTTGAGTCAATGACTGCCGCCAGGCCTCCACGTCCTTAGGCACCTGGGAATATATTAATCAGTGTATTTGGAATATAGAAAAAGAAATATAGTAATTTTTGATGTTAGAAATACTAGACTTTTTGAGTTAATGAATTTTCTCCTTTGTTATAGATCACTGTACTTTGTTACAAATCACTGTGTCTTTGCTATGTAAAACTGTAACTTTATCACTATCTTAAAACTAAATAGATCTTAAGGGGAACATTGGTGAAAGTGATTTCATTTGTTGGGCTGATGTTTTGCTACTAAATCTCCATATTCCCTGCCCTTATAATGAATACAACTAGCATATAGGAGAAATGAGTATTAACTTTTAAGATTAATCATGTTAACCTTGGGTTAAATAAATTCCTTTCTTGATTGTAACTCACTACACCCTCACCCTATAGGAATGCAACTTTATTTGGAGGGTGGTGCCTGGTTTAAGAAAAAACACCCTTGAAAAAAATAAGTTTTTTGGTTATCAGAAAGAAAGGGTCATAAAATGTCAGCAGGCCTCATGGCCAGAAGATGATGTAAAACCCCTAAGACCTTTTTGTATACATTCATGCAAAGCACCTGATTTTGATAAAGGTCAGGACTGCTGACCCCCACGTGACTCTGTATTCATCCCTATGTGTAAAAAAAGGTATATAAGCAAACTTGAAAATAAAGAAAATGGGATCATTTTCTGGAAAGGCTGATTCCCCCGTGTCGTTCTTTCTTTCCCCTTCTGGCTGAATTCCTATCTGGGGAGTGGGTACTCACCAAGCCTAATTATGCCTGGGCTTCTAAGATTGAACCTGGGAGGCCTCAGTGCCTCCTCTCCTTCAGGAGAACGGAAAGACGCCTGTGGCCTACGTAGGTGGTGATTGGTATTCCACATAAACCAAGTCATTCAGCCTCTTTTTCTCCACTAATTTTCCTACTACACTATCCGTTTCTAATCTCTCTATATATCCGTAAGTAAATAAGTTTTTTCCTAGGATGCCGACTCCGTCCCCACCTTCGAATTACCCTGGATCCACCAGGGCTGAACCACGGCACTGGGGCCCAGACCTACTGAGGCTCCCATCCAGATATGTGGCTTACCAGGCCCTGGTAGAAGTAACAACCATCCTGTCTGACCCCAGGCTCCCACTTCTGCAGCCCTCACTCATCCAAGTTCAAAATATTTCAGCCCTTAAGAAGTCTTTTTGGAGACTTTCCTGGTAGTCCAGGTGCTAAGACACTGTACTGCCAACGCAGGGGCCTGGGTTTGATCTCTGATCGGGGAACTAGATCCTGCATGCTGCAATGAAAACTGAAGGTTCTGTGTGTGACAACTGAGAACCAGTATAGCCAAATTTAAAAAAAAAAGAAGTTTTTTTTTGGCTGGAAGGAATGTAAAGTTGATATTTTACAAAGATCAAACCTGGCAAGATTATCCATTCTCCTTTCACACAGTTCCCAGCTCAAAACCCAACTGAGATCTTATTTCCCTAATACTTATAATCCCTAATAATTATAAAATGTAATGGAACCTACAAAATAGATGCTACCCACCTTTGGGCTTCCCTGGTGGCTCAGATGGTAAAGAATCTGCCTGCAATGCAGGAGACCTGGGTTTGATCCCTGGGTCAGGAAGATTCCCTGGAGAAGGGAATGGCTATCCACTCCAGTAGTCTTGCCTGGAGAATTCCATGGACAGACAGAGGAGTCCGGCAGGCTACAGTCCATAGGGTCGCAGAAGAGAATACACAACTGAGCGACTAACATTTTCACTTTCAAGTCCTCTGATAATCTCTCTGTTAGAACCTGACCTTCATGATGACACTGTGAGGCAGGGTTTACTGACCTCATTTTACCTAACAGGGGAACCAGAACCTAGAGAATCTGCTACTATCAAAGGGTAAAAGGCACCTCCCTTTCTAAATCTGTTGGGGGACTACCTGGGTGACCTCAGCCAACGTGCTCACTACTGATACTCACTTTCCTTACTGGTGTGCGTGCATGCTAAGTCGCTTCAGTCGCATCTGACTCTTTGTGACCCCATGGACCATAGCCCACTAGGCTCCTTCCTCCATGGGATTCTCCCTGCAAGAATACTGGAGTGGGTTGCCATTTCCTCCTCCAGGGGATCTTCCTAACCCAGGGATGAAACCCACGTCCCTGACCAAATACAGTCACTTGCACTGTTAGCCGTCATCTTTACCACTAGCGCCACCTCAGTTCAGTTCAGTTGCTCAGTCGTGTCCGACTCTTCGCGACCCCATGAATCACAGCACGCCAGGCCTCCCTGTCCATCACCAACTCCCGGAGTTCACTCAGACTCATATCCATCGAGTCAGTGATGCCATCCAGCCATCTCATCCTCGGTCGTCCCCTTCTCCTCCTGCCCCCAATCCCTCCCAGCATCAGAGTCTTTTCCAATGAGTCAACTCTTCGCATGAGGTGGCCAAAGTACTGGAGTTTCAGCTTTAGCATCATTCTTTCCAAAGAAACCCCAGGGCTGATCTCCTTCCAGTCCAAGGGACTCTCAAGAGTCTTCTCCAACACCACAGTTCAAAAGGATCAATTCTTCAGCACTCAGCTTTCTTCACAGTCCCAACTCTCACATCCATACATGACCACTGGAAAAACCATAGCCTTGACTAGACGGACCTTTGTTGGCAAAGTAATGTCTCTGCTTTTCAACATGCTATCTAGGTTGGTCATAACTTTCCTTCCAAGGAGTAAGCGTCTTTTAATTTCATGGCTGCAGTCCTCATCTGCAGTGATTTTGGAGCCCAAAAAAGATGGCCTAATACCTTACGGATACAACCAGGGATAACAACCCAGGATTTTACTCTACACATTTAAATTATAATTACACAAAGCAGGTAAAGGTCTGTTTGTTTACCTTTTGTAAAGTGATACAATAATGTATTTTTAAAAGTGAAGAAATTCTTTCACTCAAAATTTACTGAAGATCCTAAATATCAAGGGGGTTGAGATGGTTGAATGGCATCACTGATTCAATGGACATGAATTTAGGCAAACTCTGGGAGATCGTAAGCAACAGACAGGCCTGGCGTGTTGCAGTCCATGGGGTCACAAAGAGTGGGACATGACTTGGCGTGACTGAACAACAATTAAATAACAAGCCATATACTGAGTGTATACAATGATTATACAGTGATTTTATACACAGTGATGCAAGAAACAAATTCCCCACTCTTAGAAATGAGTCTAGTGGGGGTGGGAGGTTTGGAGCAGATATTTAACAAATACACAACACTGTACGATCATTTGGTTACACCTGTGCTGAGGGAGCGCACAGAGGAGAAAATGCTCACAACAGCTGTAACACGTGGAGAAGCGCAAACCAGACTACCAAATTCAACAGGCACTTAGGGAACACAGCCAGTATGGGAGTTCGACTGGCTGAGAAGGAGTAGCCCGAGCCTGCAGGAGGCGCCACTCACAGGGAGAGTAAGGCTTTCCGGGCAGGCCCCAGAAGGGAACTTTCAGAACATTCCAGAAGAGGCGGGATCTCTAAGTCAATCTGGGGGTGAACTCTGTTCACAGGTACGCAGCGCAGGTCAACCCAACAGTTCTGGACACACTATAGACAGATGGAGGGACGGAGGAGAAAGAGGCTTTCTGAGCGACCCTTTCAAACGCTGAAGAGGTCACCACCCCGGGGACCACGAGCGTCCTCTGCTAATTCCGGGCGGAATCAGGGCCGCCGCACGCCCCCTCCCAGATTTGGGAAACTGAGGCCTAGAGGGAACAGACCACCGTGGACACACCAGTGACCATGAACCCAGCCCTGCCTCCCACCTGGGACAGGACGCACTACCTTGTCCACTTGGGCGGCGCAGAGCAGGTCGCGAGCCTCCAAGAAGGAAAAGACGTGCAACAGTTCGTGCAAACCCAACCGCGGTTCCATGGCGCCCGCCGCCCAGGACGCCGGGGCTTGGCCACGCCTTCGCTGCGCTTCCGCCCCGTAGGCCGAGCCCCGCCCCCGTAGGCCGAGCCCCGCCCCGTAGGCCGAGCCCCGCCCCGTAGGCCGAGCCCCGCCCCCGTAGGCCGAGCCCCGCCCCTCAAGCTGAACCTCTTTCCTCAGGCCGCGCCCCGCCCAGCCCGCCGGCTTCCGCCCGGCTGGCTAATTCTTGCCCAGCCGCGGTGCTGTTGCTCCTTACAGTAATAGCATGCCGGCTCCGCTTCTGTTAGTCTTCAACTGGCTTTTGAGCTTCCCCTTGGCACTTGCTCTTGTCCTGACAGTAGCCCAGAACCTCGCTCATCCGCTTATACTGACATTCATCCTCGTTCTGACCTTCGACCTTGCACTGACCCTTACACTGGAACTTGTGGCGCCCCTGCACCAAGTACCTCCTGAGCCCTTGCCCTGGTGCTGCCCATATCCAGACCTTGTCCCTTTTCTTCAGCCTCACCCTAATCATCACCCTTGACCTCATTAGCATCTGACATCTACCGCACCCCTATTCTTACCCTCACTTGGCCCTGACACCCTAACATTCCTTCACCCCGAATTTTGCCCTAGCCATGACTCTCGCCTTCACAATCACCTTCACAGAGACCCCCAGCCTCCCTCTTACACTGGCACTGGCCCTCACCTAGTGTCTCCTTTGTCATGACCCCTGCTTTGGACCTGACCACGGACCTCTCTGGACTTGGTCGTGACCATATCAAAGATCAGAGTTAGTGTAAGGGTGAGGATCTTGATCTAGCTCAGTGTCAGAGCAGTTAGGGTCACAGTCAGGACGAGGGTAAGATCAGGGACAGATTGATGAAGATCAGAAATTGGGTGACTGCCCAGTTCAAGGTAAAATTCGATGTCAGGTTGAGGGTTAAGATAAGCAAAAGGTCAGGGTCATGTCATTGGAATCAGGTTCAAGGACAAGATCAGTGTGAGGGAAATTTTAGATCCAGGGTTAGGTTCAAGATCCAGTTCAAGTTTGAGATCAGCGTGAGAGTCAAGATCAAGTTGTGCCTCTATTGCAGAGAGTCAGTGAGAGGATGAATGTCAGGATAAGAAAGATGGTATTTTGGGGATGAAAGTAAAAGTTGGGTTCAGGTTGACAGTGCATGTCCAATTCTGAGTAGGATTCAGGGTCAAGTTGAGGGTGAGGTTGATGTTCAGAATTAGAATCAGTGTTGGATTCAGGGTCAAGATTGATGTGAGGATAATGTCAGTGTCAGGGTGAGCATGACATTATGAAAGTCAAGGTCAATTAAAAGATGGAGTTCCATTTCTACTTCTGCTGGCAGGAATTAAGTTCTCCTCCAACTCTCCCACCCCTCCCCCAATTACATTGGCCCAATCTGCATAATCCAGGACACTCTTTACATCTCATTCCTTTAATTTGCAAAATCCCTTCTGTGTGTAAAACAGCATATTCATAGCTTAGGACATGGCATTTTTAGGGGAACATTAGTCTGCTTACCACGGGGGGTTAGAGTTTGGCTTATAGTCAAAATCAGGCTTAAGTTTCAACGTGAGGATAGGTGAAGATGGAGGTGATGATCAGGCTGAGGATCAGAGTCATCATAATCATGAAGGGCTATATCACCCTGAAGTTTAATTTCAGGGTTAAGGTCTAGGTCAAGTTCAAGGTCATGATGGGATTAAGGTGTCAGTGGTGTCAGCCAAGTGTGAGTCCATGGCAAGATGAGTGTCAGAACCAGAGTCATGATCAGGTTTGGGGTACAGACTAGTTTCAGTTTCAGCTTGAGTACAGTGGCTCAGAGAGTAAAATATCTGCCTGCAATGCAGGAGACCCGAGTTCAATCCCAGGGTCAACGTGAGAAACAAAGATAAATATCAATTAGACAGTTATGGTTAAGGTGAAAATGAGAGCCAAGTTCAAGGACAAGGTTAAATTCTAGGTCAAATGAGGTCAGAGTTCGGATGAGGGTCAGAGTCATTGCTAAGATCAAAGCCAGGCCAGTGGCCAGGCGGGGGGTGGGGTGGGGAAGGGGCTGCTAAAGAACTGAGTGAAGGTGAGAGTGAGGGTATGTGCCAGGGTCAGGGTAATAGAGTCAGGTTAAATATAAGGCTCAAGCTCAAGGCTAGGGTCTGTGTTGGGGGTGGGGGTAAGGTTTATAGAGTCTTTGTGAGCAGAACTGGCTGAGTGTCAGTGATCAGGGTTTGGGTCCAGACCCACATTCATATGGAGGTGAGATACCAGAAATTGAGCTAGACTGAAGCTTAGTCTTCAGATGTGGCTGGACAAACAGGCAGAGGCCAGATCCTTAAAACACCTTTAAAGTCACACGAGACAATTAAACTTATCCCTGCAAGCAACAACTGAGTTTACTGTGCTTTACCCTCAAAGAACCTAGAGGGCAGTGATGGTGGCAGTTAGTCAACTCTGTAATCTCAGTGCTTACAGAAGTTTATACATATATTTTGAATAAAATACTGCTAGTAAGTCTCCACTTGTCTGTTTTTAATCTATCCGTGAACAAACAGCACACTGTCTTATTTACTATAGCCCTATGATATGTCTTGGTATGTATCTGATACAGTAAATCCTTTCATTGCTTTGTTCCTTTTCTACTTCTCCCTCCTCTTAACTTTTTCATTTCCACGTATATATTTTAGAGTTGGCTTACCAAATTATTAAATAAGAAAGGCAAAAGCAAGTTCGGATTGTTTTGGTATTTACTGAATTAACAAATGAATTCCAGGAATGTCTTATTTGCAAGATATCTCTGAGTGAAAAGGAGGTTCATGTGGTCCCAGCCTACCCTTATCCTGAGGGTGATGCTGGTAAACCAGTTTAAGGTGTGGAGGGTCACTACCGGGTCCCTCACTTGAGCCATCCTTGGCCCTTGACTTCTGCCACCTCACCTCTAAAAGGAGCTCTGTTACATGAAGAACCTAGGAAGCCCTCAAGACTAAAGTAGCCAGGAATGGGGCCACTTTTCAAGTGACCAGAGAGAAACAAGGGTCAAGAGATGATGCCACCTCGGCCACTTCTCTCTGTATGAACTACGGAAGAGGGGCGTACATCACATAGAACTACTCAGGGTTTTTATAATAAATCTCAAAATTGAACTAGTGTTTAATGTCTGAGAACAAAATCAAACCAAACTTTCCTTCTCACTTGGGTTTCCAACATGAGGACATCGTAAACTCAGTGCTCCCTTAGATGGTTCCACCGGGACAATCCCTGACCGGTGGAATCCCTGACGATGGCAGGCATAGTAGTGGAACTCACTGCCCACTTCAGATGGATCCCTCAGCAGCGCACAGGTGGGAGGCCGACAGCACAGGTTGAGGGCGCCCTCTGCTGGGGCCAGATGGCCTCATTGTCTGGCCAGGACCAGGGCCACTGTGGTCGAAATCAGGCTGGAACAGAGGAACGAGTGGCTTGGGTTGTCCTTGGGAGGGGCAGGAAGTTGGGGGGACAAGCCAGCCGGGCCTGGTCCTGCATCTCAGCCCTCCGGGATGAAGGCCGAATCAGCTCCGGGTTCAACAGTGACTCCTCGAGAGGCCGGTCCACGTGGAAGTCATGGACGTGGGGGGGTCCTGGGTGGGCCTTGGGGGCAGGTCCCCCTGGGCGCTGGGGGATCGGCAGCTCCGAGGGGTGGACAGGCAGGGGAGCTGTGAAGAAGTAGTGGTGCAGGAGGGCCTGAGGGGAGCGAGCAAGAGAGAGCAAAAGGAATCAGTCACCGCAGCCTTCCAGGTTCAGCTCACTTCCCTCCAGGGGTGCAGCGGGGGATGTGAATACCCCGGAATACCCCGGAAGAAATTTTCTCATTCACGCATTCTCCATTCAAGATGATCCCAAAGCTCTGAGTGTTCACTGTTTCAGCACTGCTCCAAAGACAGGAGATGTAGCAGTGAACTGAACAAAGAGCTCCACCTTCAAGTCTTCCATATCGTCAGGGGCTGGACATGACTGAGCGACTAAGCACAGCACAGCACAGGGGGCGATAAACAAGATAAAGTAAGACAAACAGTGCATCAGATGATTGGTGCTGTGGGAAAGAGAAAGTCAGAGTGTGGACAAGGAAAACTAGGGCAGCTGCAAGCCTGAAGAACGGGACGGTAGGCCCCGAGAGGTAGCACTTGAGCAGAGATCTGAAAGCTGAATGAGTGAGGCTCTGGGACAGAAGTACACAGACCTTAGGACCTGGAGGAGGCCTGAAGTCCCAGGGAGTGAGCAAGGGGAAGGGAGCTGCAGGGTCACAGACGTGACGGCCCCACGTCACATCTGTGACATGGGGACCTGGGCTTCTCAGCTGAGGAGAGAGCCCTGCAGGGGAAGACGTGACAGCCTGCCTGGACAAGGTCCCTCTCTCTGCCGAGTGGAGGAGAGATTGAATGGGCAGGAGGAGAAGCAGACTCGGAGGCAACTGGGGACTTGTGGGGAGGCAGGAGGCGCTTAGACTGGAGGCAGCAGGGGAGGGGCTGACAAGTGGTGGTTGGCTTTGTGTATGTGTGCTAAGTCGCTTCAGTCATGTCCAACTCTTGCCCGCCAGGCTCCTCTATCCTTAGGATTTCCCAGGCAAGAATACTGGAGTGAGGTACCATTCCCTTCTCCAGAGGATCTTCCTGACCCAGGGATCGAACCTGCATCTTTTTTTTTAATGTCTCCTGCACTGGCAGGCAAATTCTTTATCACTAGCGCTACCTGGGAAGCCTCGGTTGGCTTCAGTACATCCTAAAGGCATTGCTGACATTGGAACTCACAGGGAGTGTATGTAAACACACACTGCTTGTTCCAAGGGCAGGGAAGTAAGGTTGCCTTGAGGCCAGATGGACAGGTACACATGACAGAGGCCTGACACCATGAGCCATCAGCCCATGGTTCTCCCCTCCTCCCTCGCCTGCAGCCACAACCTACCCCTTCTGGGTCCTCCTCTCCAGGCCTCTGCTTATCATTTCTCTTGGGATAATAGACCCCGCCCCTAACCTTCTCCAGAAGACCTGCATGACCCCGAGGTCAGTCCCAACATCCCTCCCCTTGATGCCCACAGACTGGCTGCCCTGCCCCACCACAGGGTGGAGAGCCCAGAGGAACAAGTCACATCTGTTCACTCGGCATCAGGACCCAAGACAATGCTGGGCACATGCCAGATGCTAGTAAATTCTTCTTGAAGGAATGAAGGGATGAAGAAGTGAGATGCACTCTTCAGCGAGGTGGGCATGCCCTTTTAATACGGCCACTCCTAGCCACCTGCTGCCTCTCCAGGGTCTGCTCAGGAGAGGCACACCTTCTCCATGCCCCTGTCTCTGGGGGTGCTGTTCCCAGCCCATCACAGGTTCTGAGGACCTCAACCTGCTAGGTCACAGGAGCATGAACAAGGAGGGTCAGGACAATGGGTGTCTCCCTACCTGCGAGGCAGAGATGCGCTGCTGTGGTGGGTAGAGGAGGAACCGCCCTAGCAGGTCCAAGGCCTGGGGAGAGGCGTCGGGCAGCACCTCCTCCAGGGGCACGGGCGCCTGCTCCTTGAAGGAGATCTTGTTGTAGTCGGGCAGCTCAGTGATCTCTGGAGAAGGGGGCTCATCAGGAGTGGCGCCCACCCTGTCAGCCCCCTCAGGAGTCAGTTCTTGTGTCCTGTCACCCACCTGCTGCCACTCACTCACAGAGCCCCCACCCACCTGCCCCTGCTTGCACATCACTCATGACATCATGCGCTCACAGCATGATGTGGGTGAACATGTGCACATCTCAGGCGCCTGCTCCATGCCCAGCCTGGTAAGGGCTGCGTGTGTGCTGGGGATTAGCAGGAAGGGGTCGGGGCTGGACCCTGGTCCTTCCTCTTCCAGCAGATCAGAGATGGAGGAGAGCCCATGCTGGGACAGGACCAAGGTCTGGGAGCGTCTAGGAGGTGTGGGGGCCATGAGGCAGAAGACAGAAGATGCAGGGCAGGGGAGTTACAAGCTGCTGGGGGAAAAGAGGACACCCACCCCCACCCCCTCAAATGGTAGGCCCCTGCAAACCGGCCAGACTTGAGGACTGGGGGTGCCCAAGATTCGAAGCACACAGCAAAGCTGTTCGATGTCATTCTCTCCTGGGAAAAGGGGGGACCCATTCAACAGCTCCCCCAGGATGCAGCCCACGGCCCTGCAGGTACAGAAGCCAAACATCTCAGAGATCTCACACCAGGGACACAGGTTTCCCCACACCAGCACCCACACCTCCCCCTGTGGTCAAGACACGGACAAAGTAGCCTACAGATCCCCAGCTTCACACAGTCCAAAGCTTCAAGCCTAGAATACGGAGCACAGCCCCTTCTCTAAATAGGTCTCAGGCCTCAACTCTGAAACACACATCAACCCAATAGTTTTGGGAAGTTCTCAGAAACTCATACTCTGGGACACACAGCCACCCCTTCCCATTCTGGGGCAGACCTCCAAAATAGCCCCCAGACCTCGAACTCTAGGAAGTGAAAGTTGCTCAGTCATGTCTGATTCTTTGCAATTCCAAGGATTGTAGCCTGTCAGGCTCCTCTGTCCATGGAATTCTCCAGGCAAGAATACTGGAGTGGGTAGCCTTTTCCTTCTCCAGGGATCTTCCCAACCCAGGGATCGAACTCAGGTCTCCTGCACTGCAGCAGGATTCTTTACCATCTAAGTCACCAGGGAAGCCCAAGAATACTAGAATGGGTAGCCTATCCCTTCTCCACCGGATCTTCCTGACCCAGGAATCAAACCAGGGTCTCCTGCATTGCAGGCAGATTCTTTACCAACTGAGCTACCAGGTAAGTCAATCATGTCTGACTCCGTGATCCTATGGCCTATGGCCCACAAGGCTCCTATGTTCATGGAATTCTCCAGGCAAGAATACTAGAGTGAGCTGCCATGCATCCAACTCCAAGTAAAGGCTCAGGGCCTTCATACCCAAGGACCTAGGCCTCTGCATAACTCAGGGACATTACATCCTGGGGTGTCATCCCCTGTATACCGGCTTAGATGCCCCATGCCTCGGACTGCCTTCCCAACCTCAGCCCAGAAGCTTCCTACAGGGACAATCACTCCAATTCCACTTGACCTCTCCCAGCTCAAAACTGTCATGGGGAGGATCACTGATTCCAAACTCCTCAGAGATACTCTAACCAGGGGAGACACTCCCAAGGCAAACTAGAGCTCACAGCACGGAAAACCCTCAAACGGCTTAGAGACCTCAATGTCTAGGAGGAGAGGTGACTCAGCTACCCACATCCCCCCTTGTCTAGCCCATAGGAGTCTCACCAGAGGTCGACACCTTGATCGTACTGGCGGGCACCATACAGAAGCTCAGGGGCTCGGTACCACCTATGAGAGGAGGGCAGGGGGTCACAGGTAGGTCACTGGTCTGTCAGGAAGCTGCCCTGGAAGGTCATCCTGACCCCCACACCAGCCCCAGTAGCACTTGTTTGAATAGAACATCTCTGTCCAAAATCATCTCTTCCCCAGTAGGAAGCCTGGGGGCCTATCCTTTGCCATATCCTGCCCTGGAAACTGGTCCTCCCTACCTGGTGGCCACCTGGTGCGTGTAGAGGCGGTTGCCATCTGGGGAAAAGACCCGGGCCAGGCCAAAGTCCGCTATCTTAGCTGGCCTGAGGCACTGATAAGCAGGTTGGCTGGTTTCAGGTCCTGAGGGCACCAAAAGAAGCATCAGTTCCTCTAGAGCCCCCAGTGGGCCTCGGGACAGGACTCGGCAGGCTGGGCACCTGGGTGAGCTCAGGACCTGGTCTCCTCCAGGGCCACAACTCCGATCACTTGTCCCCAGGCCCTGCCCGTTCTGTCCCCTCCCAAACCATGCCCTTTATCAAGGGCTGGCCTACTCCCAGCCCAGCCATCCACAGGCCCACCCCAGCCCATGGTGGTACTGACCCGATGCACAATGTTGTTGGCATGACAGAAGGCGACGCCTTTGAGCAGCATCTGTAAGTAGCTCTTGACCTGCGCTTGGGCCAGTGGCCTCTGGGTGTGGCGCACCACCTCAGCCAGATCTGACAGCATGAACTCGAAGGCCAGCACGAAGCCTGCGCCATGTGGGAACACGGCCTTCAGCTGCACAACCTGCAATGGGGTACCCCGTCAGCCTGCAGACTCACATGGCTCAGACTCTCTTAGATCCTCAGCCCCTGCGCCAACAGAGGACCAGGCAGGCAGAGGTGACAAGAGACCTGAGCTCAGGATCAGGGAGCTGGGCGCTCTCTTGCTCCCTTCTCCCAGAAGGCGGCAAGTCCCTACTGGAATCCTGTAGTAAACACTCAGCTGGCGCTAGTGGTAAAGAACCTGCCTGCCAATGCAAGAGACGTAACAGATGTGGGTTTGATCGCTGGGTTGGGAAGATCCCCTGGAGGAGGACAGAGCAGCCCATTCCAGTATTCTTGCCTGGAGAATCCCATGGACAAGAAGCCTGGCAGGTCACAGTCCATGAGGTCGCAAAGAGTCAGACACGACTGAAGTGATTTAGCTCTAGCAAACCCTCAGGGGAAAGGAGGTCTAAGAAAGGCCACATAGGGCAGTGTCTGATCCCCTACCCAGCCCAAGAACTGGAAAATCATCTGGAAACACACATCCACACAGGTGATCACAGCTCCCAGCACTGGGCGCAGGAGACATCCATATAAACTGAGGGCCCCCAGGTCACAAGGGCTGGCTGCACAGCAATGAGCAGGAGGGAGGGCCAGTGGGTTCCCAAGGACTTTAAGGAGCTTGGAGGACAAATGACAGAAACTAACAAACCTATAGGGTATTCTGATGAAAACAGAAGAGAACAGATGGGGTGAGGTCTGTTATACAGGGATCTGGGAGGGAGCTGTGGGCAGGGGTCAGCAAACACAAGGTCCGAAGGCAAGAACAGGAAGGAGGCTGCTCTGTTCTATACTCCTGGAGTCTCGATAGTGCTGTTTTCGGAGAGACATGGAAGAAATTTTGCTGAATGAATGAAAAGGCTGGCATGAGCCAGAGCAGATAGAGATAGTTCTTTCAGAGTGAAGAGAAGCCACTGGAGCTTTTCAAGCTGGGGAGTGGATTCATCTACAATTTTTGACTGTGGAGTGGGAGTAGTGGCAGGGAAGGTGGAGGAGGGAAGGGGGAGCTCCTGTAGTAGTTCTGATGAGGGGTGAGAATGGCCTGGGCCAGGGGAATATCTGCAGTGTTTTAAAGATAGACCCTTCAGGCCTGCTACACAGGACATAAGACTGTATCACCAGCTTCCCATGGACCCTCCAGCCAGCTCACACAAGCTGTTTGCAAGCCCTTTTACTGTCCTCAAAAAACAAGAATGGCCGTAGTGCTGTTTTTCTGATGTTGATGGTAGCAGACAAGTCATTTTACAAACTGGAACAAACATATAGATTCAGATAATACACAAAATTATAACATAAAAACCCCAGCAAAAATAAAATCCTACCACCTATAGTCAACAGGAGTCTATCCCACCAGACTTTATAAGAGACATGGTATACACAGACACATGTTCATATGTGTGTGTGTGTTGTATGTGTTAGTCACTCAGTCATGTCTGACTCTTTGTGAACCCATGGACTGTAGCCCACCAGGCTTCTCTGTCCATGGGATTCTCCAGGACAGAACACTGGAGTGGGTTGCCATGCCCTTCTCCAGCGGATCTTCACGACCCAGGATCAAACCCAGGTCTCAGGTATCACAGGCAGATTCTTTACCATCTTAGCCACTTGGGAAGCCTATATATATATATATTTAGTGTATGTATGCATATATACACTAAATATTCTTATACAAAACCAGGATGACACATGCAGTTCTAAAACATGCTTTTGTCACCAAAATATCATGGACATCTCTAGGAAATAAGAAGCAAGTCAGAGTATTGCCTGCTCTTGTGTGGGTGGGCCTAGCCTTGTCACTCCCCAGGAAGGTAGGTACATTCTCCACTCAGGAAGGACATGGACAAGAGAGAAAACCACATAATGAGCCTGGGTGTGTGAGGTGTCTTTCCCCATGTGCCCACAGCCCCTCTCACGGCTGTCACATACCAATCAGGCCAAGCGGACCCTGTAGCCTTTGTCTGTCTCCCCTACCACACTTCGGTTCTCAAGAGCAGGTTAGGGGCTGTGTCGCCAGTACCCAGTAGAGGGCAGAGCCTATGGGTGACCCTAATGTTAAAACGCTGATTCTGCAATCAGGCCAAAGCCTCCACAGACAAGCTGAGCCCACTTGAGTGCCCACGAGCAGACCCTGGCTTGAGAGAAGGAGAGCCTGAAACCCGCCTTGCAGTATGGAGGAGAAAACTCAGAAGGTCAGTGTACATAAAAGCAGTTAACCCAGCCTGCAGAAAGTAACAGGAGCTTAACAGGTGGCAATAATCATTATCATTAGAAATCATTATATGATTTGAGAAAAAGGAGAAGTCAGTCAATGAATGAACAAGTAGGCAAGAAATAAATGAGTGAACAAGAGGGAATGAGTGAGGAATGAAATAACTGGGTGAATGAATGTGGACAAGAAAGGCAGTGAGTTGAGGGGTGAGGATGCAAATAAGGAAACACAGTGACCGCAGGCCCTCAGAGTGGGAGTGAGCAAGGAGGGCGGGACAGCCCCTCAGAACACCAGCCCCACTCACATACTGACTGTCTTCGATCTCCTGCAGGGCCTTGATCTCCCGTAGGACCTGGTTGGGAATCCATCCTCCAGCCGCCGCAGGGCCACCTTCTTGAGGGCAACGATCTCTCCAGTCTGTTTGGGACAGAACGCAGACACTGCCAGCCCGTCCCGGCTGGGAAAAGGGGTGTGACGCCGAGGGTTGAGGTCCTCGTGGGGGAGGGAAATTAGGGCCAACCGGCGCAGAGCTGGGCAAACAACTCAGAGATATCCACGCCAGGCTCCTGGGGGAACTCGCTGAAAGCACCGTTGGTAGCTGGCCGCAACTTGGTAGCCCTCCCCTCCGCGGGCAAAAGAGCCGGGCGCACGCCAGGATGAACTACCCGGAGGCAGAAGCTATGGCCCAAGCATGGGTCAGGAAGACGGGGAGATCTCAATGGAACCGAAGGAGGAAGGGCTGGATGCTCACCTCCACGTGCTTGGCTTTGAAGACGATGCCGTGCGCACCCTCCCCTATGCGCCCTAAGATGCAGTACTGCTCCATGGCCCTCTTCCCGGCACCCTGACCCAGCGCAGTCACAGCCCCTCCCTGGCACCGGACCCTTCCGCGTTAGCCCGCCCCGGCTCCCGCCCCAGACGCCGCTGCCTAGCAACGGTGCGGAAACAGGCCGGGCCTGGAGGCCGAGGGCAACTAGGGATGGAGTCCGGGCCTCTCAGTGCCTTTCCCTAGGACCTCGCCATCACGCCTCAGTGCGCTTCACTCAGCAGAAGTCATCCGTGCGCAGACTGGGCGGGCGGGAACGATGGTCACCGCGGATCCCTCGCTCCTCTGCCGAGCACCACGTGACCAGTGATGCCAGGTGACGCAACGGGGCGGGGCCACGCAGCCCGAGGGCAAAGCCGAGAGGTGGTGGGAAGGCGCTAAGTTGGCGGGAGGGTGGAGCCGCTCTTCAGGGAGGAGGCGAGCTCGGGGCGGGGAGGGGCGTGGCCGAAAAGTTACAGGGAGGGGCGGGCTCCTCCCCCAGAAGGCCAGGGTCCCTCCTCCGCCTTACCTAGAGGTGCCAGCTTCCACCTAGGAATACATTCAGGTGCCATTTTCCGCCTTAAGCCCCAGAGTCAATGATGATTGAAGCGAGACGGTTCCGGTCTGCGTTGTGGAGGGAGCGTCAAATTGCAGCATTTAAAGACAACTTTTAAAAAGTGCAAGCTCATACTGAAAGACAATGTCTGAGGACTTATAATGAGGAAACACTGGAGGAATTTGCAGACTGAGGGATTTTTAAGAAGTGCATACCATCAAAGGATGTTGATAAAAGCCAGAAGCTTTTTAAAACTTCTGAAAAAGTGTTCAATCTCATACACGATGAGATAAACCGTAAAATAATCTAATCACACCTAAAATAATAAAATTATCATATCACAGCTGTATATCCTCTTTGACCCACTTCTAGAACCTCCTCCAACAGATACATTGCACTCATGTGAAATGACACGTGCAAGGTCAGTCATCGAAGCGCAGATCACTTGCAAAAAATTAGGGCTTCCCTGGTGGCTCAGAGGTTAAAGTGTCTGCCTGCAGTGCAGGAGACCTGGGTTCGATCCCTGGGTCGGGAAGATCCCCTGGAGAAGGAAATGGCAGCCCACTCCAGTATTCTTGCCTGGAGAATCCCATGTACGGAGGAGCCTGGTGGGCTACAGTCCACGGGGTTGCAAAGAGTCGGACACGACTAAGCGACTTCACTTTCACTTTGACTTCACTTTCAGAAACAGCATAGATATCCATCGATAGGAGACTGTCTAAATTGTGATACACGCATCAATTACGCTACCTTAAAAATGAACCAGGATGTTTTTCTATGTACACTAACGGGAAGATTTCAAAGATGTATTGTTAAGTCATAGGGATAAGACGAAGAACAAAGTATATAGGTGCCACTAGCTGTGTAAAAAGAAAAGAAAAGAATATAAATAATGCTTGTTCATGTATTACAAGGTGTTTGGAAAATACTCAAGATTTCATGATTGTGCTTACCTGGTGAAGGGACCAGAAGGATTGGGGACAAGGTAGCAGGCGGTCTTTTCACTGGGCCTCTTTTGGATTTTTTGAAATGTGAACCATATAATTTTTTATTCTTCAAAAAATAAATATTTTTCTGGCTCAGAAATTGTACTCTGCTTTAACAGTTTCAGAAGAAGGCCTTGATGTCCATACAGATATATTCACCCTGGTTGATGATGGCAGAGGCCAGAAAATAAGTCAAATATCCCATGCAAGAATGGTGAATAAGTTATGAGAGTTCCTTAGAATGGAATGCTTTACAGCTATTAGATGGTGTGGGTAAATACAACAGTGGAATGGGAAAGGATGGTCTTCAAAAAATGGTACTGGGTCATTTGGAAAGTCATATGAGGATGAAATGTCTACTGAAGCAGATCTCAAATTATACACAAAAATTGATTCCAGATGGACTGCAAACCTACATATAAAAGATAAACAATAAAGCTCTTAGAAGAAAACATGATATTTTAATGACTTTGGGTTCAGTTCAGTTCAGTTGCTCAATCGTGTCTGATTCTTTGCAACCCCATGAATCACAGCATGCCAGGCCTCCCGGTCCATCACCAACTCCCGGAGTTCATTCAAACTCATGTCCATCGAGTCGGTGATGCTATCCAGTCATCTCATCCTCTGTCGTCCCCTTCTCCTCCTGCCCCCAATCCCTCCCAGCATCAAAGTCTTTTCCAACGAGTCAACTGTTCGCAAGAGGTGGAGTTTCAGCTTCAGCATCATTCCTTCCAAAGAACACCCAGGACTGATCTCCTTTAGGATAGGCTGGTTGGATCTCCTTGCAGTCCAAGGGACTCTCAAGAGTCTTCTCCAACACCACAGTTCAAAAGCATCAATTCTTTGGTGCTCAGCTTTCTTCACAGTCCAACTCTCACATCCATACATGACCACTGGAAAAACCATAGCCTTGACTAGACAGACCTTTGTTGGCAAAGTAATGTCTCTGCTTTTGAATATGCTCTCAAGGTTGGTCATAACTTTCCTTCCAAGGAGTAAGCGTCTTTTAATTTTATGGTTGCAATCACCATCTGCAGTGAATTTGGAACCCCCCAAAATAAAGTCTGACACTGTTTCCACTGTTAAGTGGAAGAGGACAGGGCTGAAAAAAATATTTGAAGATAATGATTGAAAGCTTCACAAATTTGGGGAAGGTAACCTACAGTTTGAAGAAGCTGAGTCAATCTCAAAAGAATAGGCCCCCAAATATCATAATGCCCCAAAACTTCATAAATCAAATTACTGAAAACTAAACGAAAAAACAAAAAACCAATTCTTGAATGTGGCCAGCAGTCCTAGAAAAATGATACATTGCCTACTGGGGCAGAATGTCTCTAATTCTTGTGATTTCTCATTAGTAGAGGCCAGAGGAAACAACACATGTTTCAAGTGCTGAGAGAAAGGAATTGTTAATAGAATTGTATATCCAGTGAGAATATACTTTAGGAATGAAAATGAAATGAAGCCATTCTCAGATGAAGGAAAATTGAGTGAATCTGTTCTTAGTGAATTTAATAGAAAAATTGCTAAAGGAAGTTCTTGAAAGGAGAAGGGGAATGATAACAGAAGGAAACATGGAATGTCAGGAGCAAAAAAGAGGAATAGAAAGGGTTAATATTTGGACTTGACTTGTTCCTGAAGTGGATTAAGAGTCTACTGGCCAATGCAGGAGATTTAGGTTTGATCCCTAACCAGGAAGATTCCACATGAAGAGGAGCAATTATGCCTATGAGCCACAGCTTCTGCAACTACTGAAGCCCAAGCGCGTACTCTTGCCTGGAGGGTCCCATGGATGGAGGAGTCTGGTGGGCTGCAGTCCATGGAGTCGCTAAGAATTAGACACAACTGAGCGACTTCACTTTCACTTTCTACTTTTCTGCATTGGAGAAGGAAATGGCAACCCACTCCAGTGTTCTTGCTTGGAGAATCCCAGGGACGGGGGAGCCTGGTGGGCTGCTGTCTATGGGGTCTCACAGAGTCGGGCACGACTGAAGTGACTTAGCAGCAAGTGCCCTAGAGCCCATGCTCCACAACGAGAGAAGCCTGTGCAGGGCAACAGAAAGGAGCTCCAGTTCATCAAAGCTAGAGAAAAGCCCTCGCAGAAAAAAGGCGCAGAGCAGCCAAAAATAAATTAAAAAATACATAAATGAGTAAGAGAAGGGGTTACTTTTTGGTGAGGATAATAGATTATCCTCCCACTGAGGTTTTATCAAGAAATTATGCTTGATATTAAAAAAATATATAGTGTTATTTGAAGTGTTTCTCAGTATATTCACAAATAATATTTAAAACAGAAAGCAAGAAACTGCTAAAAGAAAAGAAAAATTAAGGTGCACATGAGCCAGCAGAAAGAGCTTCCAATTTCCAAAGCTGAAACAATTTGACCAGGAAAACAAGCCTGTAGTATTGGGTTATAACCAAAAGTATAAAATAAATATCCATGAATCACTATTAATAAATAAATGATAAATAAATAAAGGGTAATAGAAAGTATCCTGTTCAGAAGAATTCCAAATAACTTATGCAAGTACTTTGCTCTCAGGAGATGCAGCATACCCCCCACTTTTTTTTGGTAATTTAATTTTCAATTTATTAAATTATCTAAAAGATAAAACTATGAAAGTTCATTTTCTTAACCTTGTAAATATCATTAATGATTATGATTAATTTCTCTCAAATACCTTGGGCTTCCCTGGTGACTCAGATGGTCAAGACTCTGCCTGCAATACAGGAGACCTGGGTTTGATCCCATGTTGGGACGATCCCCTGGAAAAAGGGATAGCAACCCACTCCGGTATTCTTGCCTGGAGAATCCAATGGGCAGAGGAACCTGGCAGGCTATAGTCCATGGGGAAGCAAAGAGTTGAACTATGAAAGTTCATTTTCTTAAACGTGTAAACATCAGTAACGATTCCAATTAATTTCTCTCAAGTAACTTATATGGCAACAACACATTTACAAAGACTATAAACATATAAAATATAAACAATTGCAATAATTATAAAATTTTATCATGAAATTTAAATTCATTCATGTTTAAATACTATTCTAAAAGTATCAATGCCATCAGTTCAGTTCAGTTGCTCAGTGGCATCTCTTTGTGACCCCATGAATTGCAGCATGCCAGCCTCCCTGTCCATCACCAACTCCCAGAGTTCACTCAAACTCATGTCCATAGAGTCAGTGATGCCATCCAGCCATCTCATCCTCTGTCCTCCCCTTCTCCTCCTGCCCTCAGTCCCTCCCAGCATCAGAGTCTTTTTCAATGTGTCAACTCTTCGCATGAGGTGGCCGAAGTACTGGAGTTTCAGCTTTAGCATCATTCCTTCCAAAGAACACCCAGGGCTGATCTCCTTCAGAATGGACTGGTTGGATCTCCTTGCAGTCCAAGGGACTCTCAAGAGTCTTCTCCAACACCACAGTTCAAAAGCATCAATTCTTCTGCGCTCAGCTTTCTTTATGGTTCAACTCTCACATCCATATGTGACTACTGGAAAAACCATAACCTTGACTAGACGGACCTTTGTTGGCAAAGTAATGTCTCTGCTTTTTAATATGCTGTCTTGGTTGGTCAAGGAGCAAGCGTCTTTTAATTTCAGGGCTGCAATCACCATCTGCAGTGATTTTGGAGCCCAAGAAAAGAAAAGTCTCTCATTGTTTCCACTGTTTCCCCATCTGTTTGCCATGAAGTGATGGGACCAGATGCCATATCTTAAATGCTGAATGCTGAATTTTAAGCCAGGCTTTCCACTCTCTTCTTTCACTTTCTTCAAGAGGCTCTTTAGTTCTTCTCCACTTTCTGCCATAAGGGTGGTGTTATCTGCATATCTGAGGGTATTGGTATTTCTCCTGGCAGTCTTGATCCCAGCTTGTGCTTCATCTAGCCCAGCATTTCTCATGACGTACTCTGCACAGTAGTTAAATAAGCAGGGTGACAATATACAGTGTTGAAATACTCCTTTCCCAGTTTGGAACCAGTCTGTTGTTCCATGTCCAGTACTAACTGTTGCTTCTTGACCTGCATACAGATTTCTCAGGAGGCAGGTCAGGTGGTCTGGTATTCCATCTCTTTCAGAATTTTGCACAGTGTGTTGTCATCCACACAGTCACAATATTAGTCACCCTAATATTAGGGTTATTTTAATGCTTTTTTGATGTTTTCCTGTGGCTTCAGAAAATTTTGTATTAATTCTTTCCAGGAATTTTGTTGAAATTTACAGATGCCTCTTCTCCTCAGAACAGGTTTTGCAGGATCTAGGCTATCAATCAATTCCTAAGTATCTTTTCTGACCCTACAAATAAAGGGAATTAAACTCTAGTGATATATTGTGTGGCTGAGTCCCTGTAATACATATGGACTTTTCTCTCCCTTCCCCTCTGTCTCTCCCTGTTACATATTTTCATTTCTGTAAGTTGTTGTCTTTCCAGTACATGAATAGCTTCCTACTTTTTAACTGCTGGCTGTATGTCCTGTCATACTGTCAAAGAGGACAATATGAAAAGTTAATAAAAAGACTATATCATTGTCATTCAGTGGCCCAGTCATGTTCAATTCTTTGTGACCCCATGGACTGCAGCATGCCAGGCCTCCCTGTCCCTGACTATCTCCCGAAGTTTGCCCAAGTTCATGTTCATTGCATTGGTGATGCCATTCACCCATCTCATCTGAAATGAAAATCAAGTGAAATCAAATGAAAAATACTATACAGGGAAGAAATCTGACAAGACTCCACCTCAGGAGATAAGGTTATTACTAGTGATAAGCCTGATAAGCCGTGCTGATAGTAGCTACTACTAGTATGTGGAGAGAATGGCACTTTACCTCTGTTGTCTTCCTTCCTAAATCCCATAATCTCTATCAAATCATAAGGAAACATGATGTAAATCGCGAACGTGGGCCATTCTACAAAAAGGTGAACAACACTCCACAAAACTCGCAAGGTCATTAAGATCAAGGGAAGGCTGAGAAACTGCCATGGCCAAGTGAAAGTCGCTCAGTTGTTCCGATTCTTTGTGACCCCATGAACTATACAGTCCATGGAATTCTCCAGGGCAGAATACTGGAGTGGGTAGCTTTTCCCTTCTCCAGGGGATCTCCCAACCCAGGGATTGAATCCAGGTCTCCTGCATTGCAGCCTGATTCTTTACCAGCTGAGCCACAAGGGAAGCCCGAACCGAGAGGAGCCTCAGGAGACATGACAGTGAAATAGAACTTGATATCTTAGAGTACTAGGACCGAAAAAAACATATTTGGTAAAAACTAAGAAATCTGAATAAAGTATGGACTTTGGTCAATAATAATGTGTCAGCATTCATTTATTAATTATTGTAGATGTGCCATACTAATACAAAATGTTAATAGAAGAAATTGGGTTGTAAAGTATGTGCAAGCTGTATTA
The DNA here is from genome assembly GCA_006408695.1 of Aepyceros melampus. Lineage (NCBI taxonomy): Eukaryota > Metazoa > Chordata > Mammalia > Artiodactyla > Bovidae > Aepyceros > Aepyceros melampus. The sequence continues at coordinate 5,262 of SJXQ01004927.1, read as the reverse complement.
TTGTTGCAATTTTTCTGTAAATCTAAAACTGTTCTAAAATTTTTAAATTTCCTCTAAAAAAAAATCATTAAAATAGTAATCACAGGGACTTCCTGGTGGTCCAGTGGTTAAGAACCTGCCTTGCAGTGCAAGGGACATGGGTTCAATCTGTGTCCAGGAAGAGACCACATGCTATCTACAGACATCTGCTGGATCCAACTGTGTTTTAGTGTTGTTCTAGTCTTTCATTTCCTGGCTTTTCTTTTGCTAGTTGTTTGATTATTGAAACTGGGAGGACATGATGTTTTCAACTTTTATTGTTGAATTATGTCTTCCTCCTTTCAGTTAAGCCTGGTTTCGTTTCTGTTGTGCCCAGAGTCCGAGTCCCCAAAACTGAGAGAATAAGACGTCCACAGCAATGCAATAGCATAAAGGGGTTTTATTGCTAGCCCGAGCTAGGGCCCATGTCTCATCCAGCGCAGTGGAATCCGACAAGAGCCCCGAGCTCTGGGTCGTAGTTGTTTATATACAGGCAGTTCTTTGTCTTAGGTGCTTCCCTGGTGGCTCAGAGGTTAAAGCATCTGCCTCCAACATGGGAGACCCCGGTTCGATCCCTGGGTCGGGAAGATCCTCTGGAGAAGGAAATGGCAATCCACTCCAGTATTCTTGCCTGGAGAATCCCATGGACGGAGAAGCCTAGTAGGTTACAGTCCATGGGGTTGCAAAGAGTCGGACACGACTGAGCAACTTCACCTTCACCTTCTTTGTCTTAGTAACAGGGTAGCTGGCATTACATGATTGGCTGAGGTTTGGCAGAATGGGGACTCTCCTGATTAGTTCAAGGCTATAATTCCCAGAGACATGACTCAGGTTTAGTTTAAATGACTCAGGTTTAGTTCAAGGGTATAACTCAGGTTTAGCTCAAGGGTGTAATTCCCAGAAACATGACTCAGGTTTTAGGCCTAGTGTAACTGAGCCTGTCATGGCCAGAGTCTGGTCCCAACAGTTTCACTGTATTTTAGACCTCTATTGTTAAGTGAGTATATTTGTATAACCATTTTTCTTATTGGATTGGTATTGGTAGACAGGGCTGCTGGCTTGCAAAGCACATTTCGAGTAACTAGTCAAGAGTTTATACTCTGTTTCTCATGTGTTTCCCCCAACCCTATCCAAGCCAAGGGGCTCGAAAGTTGTCTCAGAAAGTGAGTACACGAATAGCCTAAGCTCCCCACTCCAGTACTCTTGCCCAGAAAATCCCATGGGTGGAGGAGCCTGGTGAGCTGCAGTCCATGGGATCGCTGTGAGTCAGACACGACTGAGCGACTTCACTTTCACTTTTCATTTTCATGCATTGGAGAAAGAAATGGCAACCCACCCCAGTGTTCTTGCCTGGGTTTCCTCTAAAAAAAAATCATTAAAATAGTAATCACAGGGACTTCCTGGTGGTCCAGTGGTTAAGAACCTGCCTTGCAGTGCAAGGGACATGGGTTCAATCTGTGTCCAGGAAGAGACCACATGCTATCTACAGACATCTGCTGGATCCAACTGTGTTTTAGTGTTGTTCTAGTCTTTCATTTCCTGGCTTTTCTTTTGCTAGTTGTTTGATTATTGAAACTGGGAGGACATGATGTTTTCAACTTTTATTGTTGAATTATGTCTTCCTCCTTTCAGTTAAGCCTGGTTTCGTTTCTGTTGTGCCCAGAGTCCGAGTCCCCAAAACTGAGAGAATAAGACGTCCACAGCAATGCAATAGCATAAAGGGGTTTTATTGCTAGCCCGAGCTAGGGCCCATGTCTCATCCAGCGCAGTGGAATCCGACAAGAGCCCCGAGCTCTGGGTCGTAGTTGTTTATATACAGGCAGTTCTTTGTCTTAGGTGCTTCCCTGGTGGCTCAGAGGTTAAAGCATCTGCCTCCAACATGGGAGACCCCGGTTCGATCCCTGGGTCGGGAAGATCCTCTGGAGAAGGAAATGGCAATCCACTCCAGTATTCTTGCCTGGAGAATCCCATGGACGGAGAAGCCTAGTAGGTTACAGTCCATGGGGTTGCAAAGAGTCGGACACGACTGAGCAACTTCACCTTCACCTTCTTTGTCTTAGTAACAGGGTAGCTGGCATTACATGATTGGCTGAGGTTTGGCACGAATGGGGACTCTCCTGATTAGTTCAAGGCTATAATTCCCAGAGACATGACTCAGGTTTAGTTTAAATGACTCAGGTTTAGTTCAAGGGTATAACTCAGGTTTAGCTCAAGGGTGTAATTCCCAGAAACATGACTCAGGTTTTAGGCCTAGTGTAACTGAGCCTGTCATGGCCAGAGTCTGGTCCCAACAGTTTCACTGTATTTTAGACCTCTATTGTTAAGTGAGTATATTTGTATAACCATTTTTCTTATTGGATTGGTATTGGTAGACAGGGCTGCTGGCTTGCAAAGCACATTTCGAGTAACTAGTCAAGAGTTTATACTCTGTTTCTCATGTGTTTCCCCCAACCCTATCCAAGCCAAGGGGCTCGAAAGTTGTCTCAGAAAGTGAGTACACGAATAGCCTAAGCTCCCCACTCCAGTACTCTTGCCCAGAAAATCCCATGGGTGGAGGAGCCTGGTGAGCTGCAGTCCATGGGATCGCTGTGAGTCAGACACGACTGAGCGACTTCACTTTCACTTTTCATTTTCATGCATTGGAGAAAGAAATGGCAACCCACCCCAGTGTTCTTGCCTGGGAAATCCCAGGGACGGGGAGCCTTGTGGGCTGCCATCTTTGGGGTCGCACAGAGTCAGACACGACTGAAGACTTAGCAGCAGCAGCAAGATGACTCAGTGGTAAAGAATCTGCCTGACAATGCAAGAGTTGCATGTTCGATCCCTAGGTCATGAAAATCCCCTGGAGAAGGAAATGGCACCCCACTTTAGTATTCTTGCCTGGGAAATCCCATGGACAGAGGAGGCTGGTGGGCTGCAGTCCAAGGGGTCGCAGAGTCGGACACAACTGAGAAACTGAGCAAGATGACTCAAGTGCACTCTATAAATTCCTTTTTGTGAAGAGAAGAAATGCCCACTCCAGTGCCTGCAGTTCTCTCGGCTGAACGAGGTGGCTGCTCTCATACACGACCTTTTGAGGATTAAACACATAGCAGCTAATGCTTTAAGATACTACTGGTGATCTTCCAGTTCCCCTCCATAGCTGCTTATCTCAAAAATTCAGTATTTTCTCAAGTACTAAAGTGAATCAGTGGCTCTCTGTCACTTTTTAATTTATTTATTTTTGGCTGTACTGGGTCTTTGTTGCTGTGCACAGGCTTTCAGTGAGCATGGGCTCTAGAGCGCTCAGGTTTCAGTAGTTGTGGCACATGGGCTCAGCTGCCCCAAGGCACGTGGAATCTTCCCAAACCAGGGATCAAACCCATGTCCCCTGCATTGGCAGGCAGATTCTTAACACTGGACCAATAAGGAAGTCCTTTCCACCACTCTTAGCATCATCAAGCAGTAAGTCAATACAGCTCTATGAGTGCTCATGGTGTGCACTTCTAGGGAGAGGGCCATGGACCAAGGTTCCAACTTAGGGAAGCTGCAGTTGCTCTTGGAACATTAATATGTAGAGGCCTAGTGCGGGGGATTAAAACCAAAGTGGTTGCAGGGGGTTTCTCAAAGTGCTCCTCATCAGCTGAAGACCGCAACTGTTGCTGAGTGTTTTTCTCTTCAAATGAGATACTGCTTGTACCCACTGAAGAGGGTGGCTCCAATGGTTTAATGAGAGTGTAATATGTCATTAATTTCTCAATAAATGTTCATCATTATTAAGTCATTACAAGCATAGTGGGTTTTATCAGCGATGTTGTGAGAATTACATGTGAAGATACCTAGATTCAGAGAAGTTAAATCATAAGGTATTTAGGGACCCAGAATGTTGCATATAAATGCTGGAGCATGAATTTGACTCCAAATCTTTTAAATGTTTGTGTGTGTGTGTGTGTGTGTGTGTGTGTTTTGTCTTTGTGTACAGTCTTTGTTAATTAAATTATTCTTCAGTACAAGAACAAAGATCATCCCCTGACAAAACTTAGGAACTATGTATGTGTGCTAAGTTGCTTCAGCTGTGTTCAACTCTTTGCAATGCTATGGACTATAGCCCACCGGGCTCCTCTGTCCATGGGATTCTCCAGGCAAGAATACTGGAGTGGGTAGCTGTGCCCTCCTCCAGGGGATCTTCCCAACCCAGGATCACACTCTTGTTGTATAGAACTTTACAGAACAGAGAACGACACTTTAGCTAAAGCCTGCCCGCTGACCTGCAGTGGGTGTCCTGAGTGGACTCAACAAAGAAAAGTAAATCAGGCAGGGAAGGAAAAGCACCCATCTGAATAAAACTTCAGCTGCCATCAGGGCAAGTCTGGTGATGGTCACAGATTGAAGGTTCTGTTTTTGGAAGGTTCCGGTACAGTACAGGGGTTTCATGTGTCTTTGTGGTTACATCCCAGGCTGAGATGCTATTTGGTCAGTGTAACTCAAATTCCTGGCCAGCCAAACTCCAGTAGCAAAGTCCCAAATTGAAGAACAAGTTCTTCTGGAAGTCATTCTTATTGGTGCTGAAGTGGTAGATGCCCCAAAGCCAGTCTCCCACTTTGTCTGGACTTTTGGTAGCTTCGAACGCAGAGCCGGCAAAGGTCCTAACAGCCCCACTGGGAGGCATAGCAGCACCTTCCCCCAAATCTACTAGATCTTTTAATCCCAGATTTCTTTGTGGTTCAAATCAGCTACAAATGCTCCATCCTACAAATCAGCTCCATCCTCTATCTTTTCCCTTAATTAGCCCTAGCACAGCTAAGTGCCCTGTAACTCATTTTTAATGAGTTAATCAAGGAAGACCTGAATCCTTTGCTTAGCCTAGAACTGACATGGCTAAAAGCCGCTGGAGTGCCCCAGGATATCATACATAATCCTTGTCTGCTCAGGCTGCTCTTTGTTCCCTGTGAGCTCTGAATCAGGGGAATTTCAGGCATAAAATAAGAGCATTAATTCATTGGTCTTCATATTTTTGAAGAAAATACAATAGTTAATGTTTAATAAGCACGTAACACATGCCAGAACCTACTGAAAGGCACTTTATATGAAAACCCAGTGAGGCAGCAAATTTAGTTACTTCTGTTGTTCACATAAGAAAAATGAAGTTTAGAGAGTTTTTCTAAGTCTTTCCATTTCAGGGAGCTAGGGAAGGGAGGAGCCAGATTCACAACAAAATCATCTGACCTTCCCTGGTGGCTCAGTTCAGTTCAGTTCAGTTCAGTC